>SKCR01029426.1:0-71149 GCA_019454045.1 Zanthoxylum bungeanum | reverse complement strand
TGTAATTTGCATACACTATCCAAAAAAAAATGTGTCGCGATACAAATGAGACAGTATGTGGCACTCTACTAAACCTTCAGCGTCGCGATGCATAAACCCTTCATGTCGCGACATGATGACTTAACATGTGAAACCCCCAAAAATTTAAAGCTCCGAGTCACGACGTGCAGCACTCTATGTCGCGACGCGACTGTGATTTCATGATATAAAACAGCAACCCACGAACATTTTCCCTCACAATTCCTTTCATTTTTTATTATTTCTTTCGTCTTCTCTATCATTTCTTCTCTCAAAACTCACCCAAATCTCTCACAATCACACCCTCACCTCACCAAACACTATCCCATTCTCCAAATTACGCATCTACTCCTCCATTTCTCGTGGGAAATTTTGATTTTGGGAGCATTTTCGTGAATATCGGGTTTTCACTCGAATTTTTTTCTTTTTCTTCTTTGGTCTTACTATTTTTGAGAGAATAGTGGTTGTGGTTGTTGTGAAATTTTGAAGTATTTGGGGTGAAGTATTTTGAAACTCTTGAAGTGTTAGTAATTAGGATGATAATTTGGGAAATCCTTAGAAATAAGGGAGGTGCTGCCAAAATTTCTGTAAAAACTTAAAATTGAAATGGCCTCTAAGAGAGCACGGACCACAGCGGCTACTGGACTGAGTTATGATGCCACGAAAGTTTTATCGGCAGCCACCGAACGGAGATACGAAAAGGGGATGGGACAAAAAGTCTCAATCACTAAGAGGGGTATTGACATTGACCATGGGCAGTTTCCCCAGATATATAGAATTGTCACCGCCCGACATTGGCATAAACTTTGGCGACAACCTGCCCCCGCATGCATTCTCATGGTTAGAGAGTTTTACGCCAATGCTTATGAGCATCAGGCGTATTAGGTTTTAGTTTGAGGGCAACAGGTCTTATTCGATAGGTCAACAATTAATCGGTATTATGGGTTGCCGACATGGAAGTGGATGAATATACGGCAGCCATGGAGCATCTTTACATGGCTCATATTACACAGACACTTTGCATCCCCAATGTTGTATGGGATATGAGCATCAGCGGGGAACATTTAAAGATATGTTCTAGATACCTAAAACCAGATGCTCGGGTATGGTTTCACTTCCTGACAAGCACACTCTTGTCTGGCACCCACATCACTAATGTCACCAAAGAACGAATGATTCTATTGTATTCTCTGCTTGAAGGACATACCATTGACGTAGGTGGGCTGATATCCAACAATATTGTTCGGGCAGCACACTCTGCACAATCCGGCCTTTTGTATTACAGCTTAATCACAAACCTCTACACACTGGTTAAGGTGCCCGTAGAATTAATGGAATAAACTATGCAGCCCACCACTGCACTATCCACACGAATTATACAGCAACTTCAAGCAGAGAGGCCAACACCGGCAATACCACAACAGCAACCTCGACCCGCGCAGTGATCATCGCAGCCCCGCTCCATGACACAATGCGTAGAACGGTTGGAATCTCGCGTCGATTTCATTGCTCAACTACTTCAACAAATGGCACGTCATCAGGGAATGAGCGACGATCAAATTTCAGACTTTCCAGGGGACAGCAGCGAGGATGATGATGGGGCTGAGGCTTAAATCACCAAGGTAATATTGTTCCCTTATCTTTATTTTATTTTGTAACGTATTGTGGACAATGTTAGATTTAGGTTTGGGGGTGGGGTTGCATGTTTATATTGTTTGCTCTGTTATGTTTTTCATGTATGTTGTGTTTCCTACATGTTTTGATTTTTGCATGCTTTAAAAAAAATAAAATAAAATAAAATAAAATAAAATATTTAATGATGAGGTTGTTTGTCTTATTAAAATATTCTAGAAAATGATAAATGCTAATTTCACTTTTATCCTATATTTTGATCATAATATCTAGGTCAGACTCATATGCACTAGAAAATAGTTCTGTAGTAGTTAGATAATAAGAAATTGACAAAGTGACTAGTTGAAATAATCAGTGGATGATGAACGACCGTCTGCCTGAATATCTGTTTCTGTTTACATTTATTTATGATGAAGATATGATGATGAAGATATATAAAAAAAATGACCAAGCTTTTACTTAGTAACCGGATATCTTGTCTGGCCAGTATTGATTATCAGCGTCAAACGGTACAGCTTGAGTTAATTAGATAATAAATAAGTTTTTACTTAGTAACCAGACATCTTACCTCAATAAGCAGTGATCGTTCGTGTCAAACAGCAGAGTTTAAAAAAATCTCATACCACACTTTACGCATATTGTATCAGACATAATAATTTTAGATAGTCAGGTTGGTTTGACCCATCAACTACTGAGAATTGAGACAAACTCACCTAGTTAATTACTTAGAATCAAATTTGTTTACAGATCTATTCACACACACACACACACTTAGAGTCTGATTTAGATACTTTGTTCAAAGGAATGGATTTTAGTTGTAGTATGCATTTTGAAGGTTCCTTTAACTTTGTTGCTAGACATTTTCTGAGGACATTGTATATATAGTTACTATATTTGTTTATTTTATTTTTTTTTTGTTTATTCTGTTTTGCATTTATATGTGATTTCATGTGCATGTAATTGATATTTGTGGGTATCGTCACTGTAAACCCTCACGAGACTATAACTCGTCCACTAGGGACAACTAGGGGTTTAAATGCTTGTTGCATACGTTAAATGCAACAGTGATACCTATGAAAGTTACTTAGATTAATTAGTCTTAGTTGTTTATTTCATTTTGTTTCTGTTTTTTTGCTCGAGGACTAGCAAAATGTTAGGTTTGGGGTGTGATAAGTGAAAAATATATCAATATTTACCGCCCCTTTAACTTAATATTTTGTATATTTTCTCGAGTTTTATGAACGTTTTGATGTGTTTTTATTTATTTTGCAGATAAATAAAATATCGGGACTCAATGAAATTAACTCGGGCTAAAACGATAAAAAACAGACAAAAGGATAAAAATGGAATTTCACTGCTTGCGTCCACTGTCAACATCAGCGCCGAAAGTTCTCATGTCGACACGCAGCATTCATTGTGCAGTGCGTCGCGACGCCATATACTCTACGTGTCACGACTCTCAACGGTTACAAGTACACGTGTCAAGCAACTTTACACGTCGCGACGCGCATGCTTTCTGAGTCGCGACGCCGAATGCAGCATTTTGCCTATAAATTTAAGCTGATTTCATTTTCCAATTCATACTTTCCTTAGGTTTCTAATAAGGAACTTGAGGATTGTATCTTGTTTGTAATGTATTTTTTTATTTTTAATAATAATATTATGTGTGTTTTTATTTTCTATATGTTTAGTTAATTTATTTCCGCTGGGGCAAATGGTGAAGTCTTTAATATGATAATTTAGGTTAATCTCACTTATATTATAATACATAAATTGTTACCGCCTATATGGCTGGTTTATCATGAAAAAATACCGCTTATATGGCTGGTTTTACTGGACAAAATTGGATACCGTCTATATGGCCGATTTTATATAACAATTTATATATTATAAAAAGTGAGATTCTTAGATTTGAAATATCAAAGGTGGATCCCCCAACCCCCAGCATTTTATTTTAAATATCATTAGCAATTAACAATGTGAGAGTTAAGTTCTCGTGGGATCGATATTTTTATAATACTTGTGCGATACGTGCACTTTCGTATAGTACCTTTACCGTGGATCAATAAAGGAGAAATTATACTTTTAAGATCAAATCAAATACACATAATGTATCAATCCAACATAAAATTTTCAATTTATTCATGAAAATACACAACTACTTTAGCAGCAAATAAAATAAAAGATCTAAAAAAAATATTATTGACGGCTGTTTTTCGTTCCAGAGGCGATTAGAGAAAAACCACTCCTCGAACAAATCTCCCTCAATCAATGAATTTGTTTGGTTTGTTGGGAACCAAAAGCAAACTTGACAGACAAACAAGAAAATACACAGATATAAACAGGGGATTTAACGTGAGATATGATCAGAGGATTTAATGTGGTTCGGCGGAATGGATCCACCTACGTCCACATATGCAAAGAAAATATAATTTTTTATTAGGAGCTCGGGTCAGACCGACATGCTCTTTCTCTCTCGCTTAAGTTTTTTTCTCTCTTTTACAAGTTATAAGAATGCTCAGAATCAAAATAATCAACTCCTTACAATGAGTTCTCAACCACTTTATATAGTGCGCCTAAACCCACTATTCTACCAACTCGTGACGGCACCCACGTTACCAAGTTATCACTGTGTAGGCTCTCTTCCCCAATCAACCTACAAGTAATAGCTCTGTCGCATGACACAGCTAGTCTCTGCCATCTGAAACTCATTAATTCACCATTTTTTGGTAACTACTACACATTCTGCCCATGTGTCAACCTGTATTCCTACCACTTATGCAGTTTCGTGTGTCAATGGATAAACCTGAGGCTCTCTTACATCCCATCAGCCGCTAGCCTACTCATATCTCATCAGTCTTTGGGAGGCTCAAACTTTTGTTTAGGGCTTACGCCGTCCGTCTAAGAACATAATGTTGCAACCCCGACCCATATTCTCGGGTCGGTACATCAAGTCAAGTGACGTCATTCCTCTCATCTTCTACCGGGTCTGGTCTGCTGGGTCGGTTCTGGTTTCAGAGGCTGATATGAGGCTCTGAATACAGAGGCTGATATGAGGCTCTGAATGCCGAGTCTGATGCCGAGGATGCTCTAAGAGTCTGATGTTAGGTCGGACCTGACCACCTCGAGTCGATCTTCACAGATGTTCTAGTGATATCGAATCCTCTGGTCCTACCTTCGGGTTATCTTTCTGTACTTAGGGCTCGGGCCCCTCTGTCTGACATCTCATCCTCACAATGATCTTATACTTTTATCCATTAAGCGTAAAACCCACTTTACCCATCTTCAGACTCCGAAGTTCCTCGGGGCTGAAGACCACCATCAATATTCGTCCCCTAGTTCTCAGTATCAACGAGTTGGTGAGTTGATGTCGGGAACTATAAAAAAATGGTGGTGCAAGAAATCGAAGTCCGATCTGATGTCATCGGGCTGACACTCTCATGGGCACCTCACATTACTTCAACCTGATATTTCGGGATACCTTTCTGACACTTGGAATATTTTTGAAGAAAAAACTCCCCTCTTATGTTGATGCTCAATCTTGATCAAGCCCATAATCTCAAGTCTGCCCTACCTCATAACAGGTGCCACGATCTGCAAGCTTCAGTGCTTCTTGTGAAAATCCACGTCAGGTTCACAACTCTGATCGAACACCTTTATTTCTGATTCATAACTTATCAATCGCTTCCACTAGGCCCTTTCTGACCAAAAATGTTGATCCGAGCTAACTCTGGCTGATCCGTACACTGGTTTCTCTACTTGAAGAAGATCATCTTGTGCCACTTCGGGTTGATGCATGCTCTTGACATGCTGTTATCCCGAAATGGAATGATCTGCAAAGACCTGTAAAATAAAACACAAGCCACGAGGGAAATCTCCCATCCTCGGGCTATTATCAAAATAGTAAGGCCTCGGGGGAGAAATTTTGACCCTGAGCCATCACAAGTCATGGTCGTAAGGGAATGAACCCTATGTGCGCCAATACATTGCAAATAGGGCCTCGGCAAGACGTAACCCGGCCCCGAGCCGATCTGAAAAAGAAAGACCTTGGGAAAACATTCTGACCCCAAGCCATCTAAGTCACTTGACCGTAAGGGAATGAACCCTCCTTGCGCCAATACATAGTAAATAGGGCATTGGTGAGACGTAACCCAGTCCCGAGCCAATGCAATAACTTGGCCACAAGGGAATGTTCCCTCCTTATGCCATCAATAAGAGAACAAGACCTCGGGGGAGAAATTCTGACCCCGAGCCTTCTTACTCTTATGAGCTACAATTAGCCACAGAGGTCGGGGCCTTACACGCTATGTACCTTCCAAGCCAATCGCCTTGGGGACCTCTGTTAAGCCCCGGCTATGGATCCCAAAAAGGGGGTGGCAAACGCCAGGGGGCATGATCCTTCCCTACGCTATGCAGGCCCTGAGGCTGCAATCGTAATGGAGGCCCTCTAACCATACGTGTTATAGTTACCCCGAGCTCCAAATGTCACACCAGCCTCCAGCCACCCGTGCTATGGTTACTCCGAGGCTCCAAACGCCACGCAGGTCTAGGGCCATCCTCGCGCTATGCGCCTCAAATATGGATGTTAAACGCCACGCAGGCCCTCGCACCACGCGTGTTATGATCATCCTGAGGCTACAATCGCCATGTAGGTCCTCACACCCAATCGTGCTACATAGCTCGTCTTCCAAGCTTCATGTTTAATGATACCTCATCATCTCTTCATTTCGTCTCATCATCTCTTCATTTCGTCAGGTGTCGTTCAACTGTTCTGAATGATAGGTGTCTGATGATCTTTGACATTCTTGCATCCACTCTTCTACCAATTCTTCCCAACTCTATGTCTTCCATAAAGGCTTATGTCACCTCTTTTTCCTTTCGTTCATCTTCTCTCTCGTTTAGCAGGGTTTCTTCCATCTTCTACATCCACTCTGTCGTGGAAGCCTCTGAAGTTCTATGGTTTTCGTCACCTGCCATTGTCTTAGTGTGTTTGCCACTTCTTGTGCTGGTTCTCTACACACGGCGCCAACTGTTGACGGTTATTTTTCATTATAAGGGGCGATTCGAGAAAAACCACCCCTCGAATAGACCTCCCACAATCAATGAATTTATTTAGTTTGTTGGGAACCAAAAGCAAACTTGGCAGACAAACAAGAAAACACACAGATATGAACAGATGATTTAACGTGATTCGACGGAATGGATCCAACCTACATCCACATATGCAAAGGAAATAAAATCTTTTTATTAGGAGCTCAGGTCATACCGACCTGCTCTTTCTCTCTCGCTTAAGCTTTTTTCTCTCTTTTACAAGTTATAAGAATGCTCAGAATCAAAAAAAAAAAAAACAACCCCTTACAATGAGTTCTCAATCTCTTTATATAGTGCGCTTAAACCCAATATTCTGCAAACTCGTGATGACACCCATGTTACCAAGTTATCACTGTGTATGCTCTCTTCCCCAATCAACCTACAAGTAATAGCTTTGTTGCCTGACACGGCTACTCTTTGCCATCTGAAATTCGTTAATTCACCATTTTTTGGTAACTGCTACACACTCTGCCCATGTGCCAACCTGTATTTCAATCACTCACGCGATTTCGTGTGTCAGTGGATAAGCCTGAGGCTCTCTTCCATCCCATCAGCTGTTGGCCTACTCCTATCTTATCAGTCATTGGGGGGCTCAAACTTTCGTTTATGGCTTACGTCGTCCGTCTAAGAATATAATGTTGCAACCCCGACCCATATCCTCGAGTCGGTACATTAAGTCAAGTGACTTTCTTCCTCTCATCTGATACCAGATCTGATCTGCTGGGTCGGTTCTGATTTCATAGGCTGATATGAGACTCTGAATGCCGAGTCTGATGCCGAGTCCGATACTGAGGCTGCTCTAAGAGTCTGATGCTGGGCTGGACCTGACCACCTCGTGTCGATCTTCACAGATGTAGCATTCATTCAAAATGATTCCTACAACTATATTTAAAATTAATATTTTCTAAACACAAATACAAGTATAAAATTATAGTTAATTTAAACTTACAAAAAAATATCTAGATTTAATAGATATCCACATGTATTTAGTTTTTACAAAATCAACAGTTGGTTTGTATTAAATCACTAAATTTGTTAAAATACTCACAAATTCTACACATATCGGAGTGATAATTACGAATTTACAATTTTGCAGGTAAAATTAGCATCCCTAATCACAAGTCTTATACGAGTTTGGGGCAAGGGATCTTGGATACACTTATGGTGTGTTTACTTAAGGGCGATGAGAATTGAAGAATGAGAATCATTTCCAATAAGGGGGGGGACTTCAGAAAATTGAATAAAATGGAAATGTGAATGAGAGTGAGGCCCACAAATTTGGGAATGGGGAATGAGAATCTCATTCCCACCACCCCAATGGGAATGGATTCGCATTCCCATTATTGAGGGGAAATTACAATATTATCCCTAAAAGAAGAATTAATATTAATTGATAAAATGAAAGAAAAATGGATGAATAAGGAATCAAGAATGAAGAAAAAGAAGAGGGACTAGGGGATAGGAAAGAATAATTGAAAAAAAAATATATTATAGGGAGGCATTAATACATGAAGAATGAATTAAGAAAGTAAGACTTAGGAGAAATAATAAAGAAAACGAATAATAATTAATAATAAAAGAATATTTAACAGTTTAATAAAATAATAATTTAATAAAAAATAGAGGAATAGGGACTAATTTAATACATTAATAATTAATTAAGAAAGTAATACTGAATTGATAAATAATAAATAAAACGAATAAGAATTAAGAATAAAATAATATTAACATTTTAATAAAATAATAATTAATAAAAGAATAATTTAATATTTAGTAATTAATACATAATAATTAATTAATACTTAAATAATAATAATAAATAAAAACTATTAATCAATAATTAATAATAAAATAACATTTAATATTTTAATAAAAGAATATTTAACATTAGTAATTTAATACATCAAAAATTAATAATAATTAATATATAATTATAACTAAGAGTATTTTTGTAACTTTTTAACAATTCATTCTGATTACTGGACAAAGTAAACACATCAATAGTAATACTGCTTCATTCCGATTTCGATTCCTACAGTTAAGTAAACAACTTATTATGATTCTGATTTATCATTCACATTCCACCTCATTCTGATTCCATTTCATTCTGATTACGAGTACGTAAACGCACTATTAAGGTGACGTAATTTTCTCAATAATAATTTATCATTACAAAAAGAGATGACAGTAAATCAGGTATAATATAAGAATGTCAATATCTATATTTGTCTCGTTCAATCAATGAGTACGAAAATTATCTCATTATGCACCCATAACCAGTGGCGGAGCCACTTCAGGCCCAGTGGGGGCAGTTGCCCCCACTGGGCCCACTAGTTTTTTTTTTTTTTTATAAATTATATATATATATTAGAAAATATAAATAATTAAACAACACTCATAAATACATTATTTTTAATTTTTTGAGTTGTATTTTTTTTAATATAATATGTAGGTCCAAGCCCAAATTAATTAAAAAAATTCCAATATATTTTTATACCAATCTTATTCTTAAACATATCTAAAATAATTATATTTAATTTATATGTGTATAGATAATTGGCTATTTTCATTTTAAATCCACTCATTTATGTGTTTTTCCATTTACAAAAGAATAAGGATTTCATTACATTTAAATAAAAATAACTATGTTTATACTTTTTTTTTTAAAAGTTACAAACTGCTATGTTATACTTAGGTTTGGTTATTGATATCTAATTTATTGATATATTTGTAGTGATTCTTTTACTAAACCACGCCTTATATAGTTGTTATGTATAAAATATTCACATATTAATATAAATATAATTATTTTGTATATATTTTTTGTAAATTTATTTTTTATTTATAGTTGTTCAAAGTACAAATGTTGCGTTTTAGCACTAGGCTTTTAATAATTAATTAAAAAAAAATGGTCAAATCTATAATAATTGGCGAAAATTTAGTATATAATATACTACATAACTTACCATACATAATTTAAAAAATAATTCTTACTTAAATTTTTAGGATAAATTGTTATTTTTAGAAATTATGGATAAAAATATAATTCTGAAAATTTTGGGTTAATTTATAAGTTTAGAAACTAAGGGCTATTTCATAATTTTCAAAAGTCTATGGATCATCTTATAATTTCAAAAAATATGTATGAATTCATTATATATTATTTTGGTAAGAAATTTTTTTTGCCCCCACTGACTGAAATTTCTGGATATGCCACTGCCCATAACGTATTGAGTCATGTGGGCCCATGTACTTGTCATCATTCACACAGAGATTTTATCTCTATTTTAATCGGATATCTATATATCCGTATCCGACCAATACAATCAACGATTATAAAAATTATCTCTTACAATCAACGATTATCAAATCTTATCTCTTAATATGGGATTTTAGTCATCCTAATTATAAGCGTAAGAAACGAGCGAGCTGTGTAGGGTTGACAATGCCTGCTATGTGAGCCCCATCTGTCTTCAGCAAACTCGCTACTTCCACGTACCTTTGATATTTTTCCACATCCTTACTCGGCTCGGCTTCCTGTCTCTTCTCCGGCTTTACGACCTTCAATGGAGGAACGGCTTGTGATCGAGCAGGATCAAACGGCTCACCGAAGAGGGTGCCCTTGGTGAGGAACTCGTGGGCCAAGTAGCCGGCCAGTAGGTGATTAGACGAACCCGGCTCAGGTTCAGCTTTATCTGAGCTGGCTTGCGATTGGAGAGAAGTCGGCTTGAGTAAATTTGTTTAGACGCCGGCTTGGGCGCGTCGAAATCACCCCCTTCTTTGCGCTTTGTTGGCGTCAAAACACGCCGAGGGGGAAGACGCATCTTTTTGGTGGTATTCATGGTCCCCTTTTAGGTGCATGCCACGTCAGCACCCGAGCATCAAAATCAAACCAAATTTAAAAAATAACAATAATAATATAATAGTAGTAGTAATAAAATCCTCTGATTAGTAACTTTCTAATATTTAAAGACCATAAATGATGGTATCCGGTAAAAAGGTAAAAAAAAAAAAAAAGAAGTGTAAAATTGTAATTAAGATAAAATAATAAAAATAAAAAAAGGACAAAAAAAGAGAGTAAAAAGTGGATCAAATAGGAGTGGCTGGGAATCTAGATTCTGAATATTGGAGGATTGGCGATAGCAATTTTAAGGCTTGGAAATAGAGAAAAATAGAGAGAGGAAGATTGAATGGGCGAGTATTTTAGAGGGATGAGAATAGAGGCAGAAGAAAGAGAGGGCAGTGAGTATTTATAGAGGTGAGATCTAGTAATTGCCACTAGTTGTTAAATTAATTTACGAAATAACCGAAGATGAGTGTGATTACGAAACTACCCTGCTATCCAGATTTTTTGCCCAGGTCGATAAGTTAGTGAAAAGGTAATCAGAAGAAAAAAGGGCAGAATATTCCTGTTTAGCCACGATTGAAAGTTAAGGTTATTTAAGGTATTTCTCATTCCTTGCAATATTAACCTCAGTTTTATTTATTCTCTTTGTTTAACATAGAGATACTATCACGTTTGTGCTGATTTTCTTCCTTAATTAATACAGGATATTTAATACTTCGTGCATATTTTAAGGATCAAAATTGATATATATATATATATATAGATATAGTTTTCACATTTTAATGGTTTTTTTAGAAATGTGGAGAAAAATATTTAGAAGTTGAAGGCTTCCGACAAGTAAGTTAAAATTGAATACATGGTAGTGAGTTTAATAAATATCGTAGAGGTAATGCGCATAGAAATAGAATTGGCGACCAACTAATTTCAAGTAAAGAGTGTTTAAAAACCCCAGGTCCATCCTTCAAAAGATGGAGAAGTCGATCAAACATTCATTTAAAACTTAAAGAAAATTTTATAGAACCGTCGTGAGACTTGTAATGCTTTATGAAAAAAATGTTGAGCAATAAAACATCAACGTGTCCAAAATGAGGAAGGTAATTGAGATGATAATGCTTTGGTGGATTTGTGGATGGACTAGGAAACACAGAGTTAGAAATGAAGTAATTAAGAAAAAATTGAGGGTAGCACTAATTGATGAGAAGATGAGAGAAACAATGTTAAGATGGTTTGTATATATATTCAACGCACGCCTTTAAGTGACCTAATGAGAAAATGAGAACAAATGATGTTGTCATATGTCAAGTAAGGAATGAGAAGACCTAAGTTGACATGGACAAAAATCATAAAAAGAAATCTAAGTTTCATGGAGCTTGATGGATCAATGATCTCAGATAGAGCATTATGATATCAAAATATCCATATAATCGACCTCACATAATGGAAAAATACTTTATTTGATAATGGTTTTTTTATCAATAAAGAATTATTAAATGTCAATTTTGTGATCATTATTTCTAAAAATACAGGCTTCTAAATTTTTATATTTTTGTAAACATTTCTAATCCTTATTTTAAAGAAAGTGTTTATTTGAAAAGGTGAATGGAATCATCATTACACCTTTTTTTTTTGTTTCAAATACTGTTTATTGTTCACATGCACAGTGATTTTTTTGGTAAGGGCCGGACAAATCCAAATATATTTTTAGGTAGGTAAAATGAGAGTTTGGTATAGTGATTTTCAAGTAGATGTATTTAACTTGCCATATTAGTTCGATTTTTGGTGAAAGTAAAAGGATAAATTTTGGAGCCCTGAGAAAGTCTTAGTCGCTGTAATGTGATGTTGATCCTTTTTTTCTTAGACCCATTTCTTTCGTTTCGGGATGGCTTTGCCTAAATCATGAGTCATATTGGCTTGCGATCACCGAACCACCTATGATAAAAAAAAATAAAAAATAAAAAGACTAGTCAATAAACTAAAGACAATCATCCGGTTATCAACAGCTATCAAAGGCTTGACACCCCCACCTTCCAATTCATATTGAAAAAACAAAGAAAATGACAAGTTTTGTCCATCCTTAAAAAAAAAAAAAAAAAAAAAGAGAGAGAGAGAGAGAAGAATAAGGAGAAGATAAAATGAGACTGATATTGAGCTTAATGTGGTTTGAGAAAAATGTGATTTTGACTGAGCTCAATGTGACTATGACTGAGGTTAATGTGACTGTGTCTATATTGAGGCTAATGTGACTGAGACTGTGACTAAGTTTTATATGACTTAGTTAAAATGATCTTATATAAAGTGTGACTGAGGTCAATATGTTATTATAACTGAGGTCAATGTGACTATAACTGAGGTTAATGTAACTTAAGTAAAATATGACTTTGGGTAAAATATGATTGTGATTGAGCTCAATATTATTTAGGTAAAATGTGACTGTATATTATGGTAACAGTCACATTTTTTGTGAGTACAACCACATTTTTAGGTTGTGTATTATGTGCTACGTAATAATTTTGGAGATAATTTTGATCTTGTAGAAATCTAAATTTGAGAGAAAAATCTTGATGGAAATTGTAAGTATGAATGTTAAGTATTGTTGGAAATTAATTGTTGTTAATTATTGGTGTTGTTAAATAACAACAATTAGTAATAATTTCATGTTGGAAATTATTAAGTTAATTATGTGGTGTTGTTAAATAACAACAATTAGTAATGATTTCATTATTAAGTAAACAACAAGAGTTGTTAATCAAATAATTAAGTAACACAAGAGTTGTTAAGTGACAACAATTAGTAAAATGTTAAATGGGGAACATATGGTACACCCATGATGGTAACATTTTTGGAAGGGTTAGAGAAAGTCATTATGCATCTATAATCAATGCATGTGATTAAATAGTAATCAAGGATTAATAGTAATCCTGCATTGTGAGCTAATAGTGACTTGGTTTCCCTTCTATAAATAAGACCATTTGCTTATTGAGTTAAGCAATCAATTAAGTTTGATTAAGAGGTCTCTACAAGAAGAAATGTATGCAATTGTGTGTGTGTTTAACTTAGATTTATTTCAATTAACATGTAAATAAATCTAGGACTAGTAATACATGTATGGTTAGATCCTAAGACGAAAAACATGTATATATATTAGGGATTATAATTCCTAGCAAGTATATATAAAATTTTACATATTATGATTTAGAATTCGAATGAATGATATATGAGTGTTTGAAAACGATTGGTGTGACAGTCATATTTTTTATGAGTAGAGTTACATTTCAAGCTGTGTTTTATGTGTGATACAATGACTTTTGAACTAATTTTGACATTGTAGATGTTCAAATTTGAGGGAAGTTCATTTATGAAAATTGTATGTATGATTGTTAAGTGTATATAAAATTTCAAAGATTATGATTTGGAATCTGAATAAAATGGATATTTTTGTTTGAAAATGGATAGTCGGAAACCATTATTTCTTAAAAGTAAATATCACTTTTGACCAATTTTTTATTTGTCAAAATATATCAATAATGATAATTGTTTTAAAGCTTATGATTTGTAAATTAATAATATATAATTTTTTTCCATTAAAAACTTTATAATTTGAGAGATTTATAATTTTAAAGTCAAAAGTTATGAAAATACATGTCTTGGAATCAAAATTCATCTCTCACGCACAGACAATTCAAATTAATATAATTGGGTCTCAGAAAGAATGAAGAAGAATGCTATTAAAGGCTTAATGGATAGAGATGGTAATTGGGTCGACGACGACCAAGGAATGGGTTCGGTGGCCTGTGCTTACTTTGAGGAATTATTTACGTCCACTAACCCCTCCGAGATGGACATTGAGGCAGCAATGAGTGGATTGAGCAAAAAGGTTCAATTGGGCTCTGATGTGTCTTTAGATGCAGATTTCACAGAGGAGGAAGTTACTCAAGCCTTATTCCAGATGGACCCTAATAAAGCTCATGGCCCTGACGGTTTCCCCACAACATTCTTCATCAGTCACTGGTCTGCGGTTAAGGATACCTTCCTAAACACATGCCTCCATATTCTCAATAATAATGGTGATGTATCCAGCCTCAATGAAACACATATTGTCTTAATCCCGAAGAAGACATGCCCGGATCAGATGAAAGACTTCAGACCGATCAGTTTATGCAATGTGGTTTATAGAACAGTGGATAAAGCCTTGGCTAATAGGCTTAAAACAGTGGTGGATGTCATTATATCTCCGAATCAAAGTTCCTTTATACCGGGTAGACTCATATCGGACAACATCACTATAGAATACGAATGTTTACATAAGGTGAGAAGTATGAAAGGCCGAGGAGATGGTATGGTTGCGCTTAAAATGGATATAAGTAAGGCCTACGACAGGGTGTAATGGAATTTTCTTAGAAGAACAATGGAGAAATTGGGATTCTCAGAAAAATGGATAAAACTTGTGATGAGATGTGTTTGCTCCCCTACGTATTCGGTGATAATCAATGGTCAGGCTAGAGGATGTGTGAAGTCATCAAGAGGGATAAGGCAAGGGTGTCCCTTATCGCCATACCTATTCATTATGTGTGGGGAAGTATTATCCTCAATGCTTATTGAGGCTGAGAGGGCGAAATTGATTAAAGGTGTTTGTTTTGGAAATGATATCGTTGTTTCTCATATGTTTTTTGCTGATGATAGTTTGATTTTCACTAGGGCTAAAGTGGACGAAGCGTGGCTATTGAGAGGCTCTTCAATTGATATGCACAAGCATCTGGACAGCTCTTCAATTTTGAGAAATCCTCGATATTTTTCAGCAGAAACACGACACAACAAGTGGCTGAAACCATCAAAGGTATCTTCAGGCTAAACCAGGTCTCTATCCACGAGAGGTATTTGGGATTGCCATCAATGGTTGGTAGAAATAAGAAGAAGTACTTTAATGAGATCAAACTGAAGGTGATGAACATTGTGAAGAGGTGGAATGGGAGTCTATTCTCTTGTGGGGGAAATGAGGTGTTGGTGAAAGCTGTAGCCCAAGCCATCCCTACATATGCAATGGGTGTTTTCAAGTTACCTTTTGGTTTGTGTGAGGATATTCAGAGGGAGATTGGCAAATTCTAGTGGGGGTCCGGTGGGGACAATGGAGGAATCCATTGGGCTAGGTGGAGTAGGCTATGTAATTCCAAGAAAAATGGTGGGCTGGGATTCAGGGACCCTATTTGTTTCAACCAATCTCTTCTCGCTATGAATGGGTGGAGAATCATCGAAAAGCCCCATTCACTGATGTCCAAAGTATTGCGGGCTAGATATTTTAAGAAAAGAAGCTTTCTGGAGGCTAATTTGGGAGGAAATCCTTCTTTCATTTGGAGGATTTTGCTTTGGGGAAGAGAGCTAATTCGAATGGGTTCTCGGTGGAGGATTGGGTGTGGCAAGACTGTTTCTATTAATCATGACCACTGGATCCCAAGAGAGGCCACTTTTAGACCTGTTTTTGTTGTGGATGCACTGAAGGATGCAAAGGTTAATGAGCTAATTGATGAGAACAACCGATGGAAGGAAGATATGATTGGGCAAATTTTTATCAAATCTGATGCTAATGAGATCTTAAATATTCCCCTTCCGTTGCAAGCTGAACCTGATAAACTGATCTGGCATTACAATTCAAAAGGTAAATTTTCAGTTAGAAGTTGCTACCATTGTAGGGGTTTTTAGGGGCAGAATCCGGTAACGCAGCGGAAGCGGTGGAAAATCATATTTTCCGATTTCAAAACTTTTTCTCGGATTAATTAAATAAACATATTTATTTAATTATCCAATAATCAAATTATGAAATAAAATTCAATAAATCATATTTAAGTGAATTTACCAAATTACCCTTACTTTGGTATTTTGTCCATTTTAGTCCGAAATTGATCTAATCAATTTTGAATGATTCTAAATCATTTCTAAGATGAACTTAGCATGTTCAAAACATCAAAACACCAAAAGCACCAAAATCCCCCATTTTGTTCATCATGGCTGAATGCACCATTAGGGTGCCAAATTGTGCACTTTGTCATTTCATGCTTCAAAACACATCAAGATGTAATCCAATCAACATGAAACTTTATATGCATCATATACACATCCAAATACACAACATATATGAAAAGCCTCAAATTTGGAATTGGTCATGAACCCTAATTTTTCAATTTCTTCAAATTGGACAAATTAGACCAAATTGGTTAAATCCAACACTTCAATCATCTTCTTTCATCCAATCAAATTCTCAACACAATGAAACAACTCAAGATCAAATCTAGGTCATCTAAGAGTGGGTCAACAACTCTAGATTAGCAACATGGTTTCAAAACCTTAAAAGAAAGCTTATAACTACAATAGTCACAACCTCCTTCATCATACATGCTCAACACTTCCATCAAAACTTCCATCAACAAAAACACAAGGAATAAAGAAAGAAATAACCTAAGAACATCATATGTTAAAGCCTATATCCTAAGGAACATTTTCCTTTCTAATAGCAAGTTGGAAAAACTCACTAAAATTCAAGCTTTCTTTGATTTCTTCTTTCTTTCTCACAAGCTTCATTTGCTTCCATTAATGGAGTTTTTCTTTAAAGTGTATTAGGTTATCAAATGAAAATGAAATGAAAACAATATATACTTGTTGTAAAATAGCCTTGGCCGAAATTGCAAAGACAATACAAGTTATATTAATTTCAATTTCATTTCACATTTATCTTTGATCAACTTGCATAAATATCCTAATAACACTTTATTAGATATTTAATTAAGTCAACAAAGGCAACCAAAAAATATAACTCTTATATTTTAAGGTCATGGCCGAAATTTTGAAGAAAAAATAAAGAAAAATGATATTTCAATTTTAAACATTTTAAACAAATATCAAAGAAGTCAATCCAATTTGACTACCATTTCCTTTACTTTAAAGTCAACATTAAACACTTATAATCATTTCCTAACTTTATCATTTGGTGATATATTTATATTTTAATTATATTAATCATTTAATAATTAAATAATTAATTAAATATAAATATATCAAATATATGTATTATATTTACTTTAAATATCTCAAATATATATTGATGATATATGTCAAATACCTTTATTTGACTATTTATAATGTGTATTTAAAATATCATATATTAAATACAAATACACATTAATTAGGAAATAACGGTTCGGCCCGTTCGCATGTATTTTTCGTTTAACTATTAAAGGATTTATAAATAATCATCATTATTCATAAATATTGCTCTAGTGCTCTACGAGTATGTTTCATTATTGAGACTCTCTAGATTCAGGTATATCCGTCACGAAATCCAATTTCGTGTCCATAATCTATCCACCCGTAGATTATGACGATCACGGATAAACGAGCTGAATCATACAGGTCGAGGTCATTGCACACGTATAATCCCTCCATCACAGGTATCCAGATATCCCAGAGATATAGATGTAAACGTCAAATCTCTATAGGTATTATCTCGTCGACGTATCTATTAGCAATCTCTAATAACACTCGGAACTTACTTCTGATGTATACTGTGGCCACAGATTTAACAGACTGCTAAATATATATGGACTACATATGCTCTGTACACAGAACTGACGGATCATATCTTGACACACACAGGATATCCTGAGGATCGATCCACACCCAACGAACAGGCGGAGGTCTGATCTAAATAGATCGGTGACGTGACTGCCATCTAAGTGTGGAGGATGTCTCATACATCCACAGTGGTGTCTCAAGTCGAATTACCACTATGCTACTCAACCCGAGAAGACTCTTATTGACGTTGGTGTACCATCCATTAAGAATCTTCGGTGAGTCGTTCTGTGTTTATCCACTATAAACACCTACACGTCTATACGAGTCTCCATAGACTCATGGTTCATTGGGATAAACCATCGGACCTAGTCACGATATACGACATGTACTGGTCTCAACGGATTTGACTAACCGACCCGTGTTAGCAAATCTTGACCAGGAACTATGTTTGATAATATACATATAGCACAGTGACACTTCCCAATGTCAATTACAAACTAACTTTGTAACTGTGTACTGCATTATATATTATCGGGCCTTGTCTAATATATACATATCACTAAACCACATTTAGTTTCAATCTAATCGTAATCAGATCGAATACGTATATAAGAACAAGAGGTGCAACCATAAATAAGTAATATTATGGAATAAGGGGATGTTCGTATTCATGAATCAGACATAAATACGGCCCGGATTGGCGCTCTGAGCACCAACCCCAACAACCATATGGCCTTTAAGAGTAGGAAAAGAAACGAAGTTGGTTGCTCTACAGGTTGTGGAGATTGGTGGGGGTTAGTTTGTGGTATGTTCCTCCCTGCAAAGATTAAGATTTTCATGTGGAAAGCTCTGGCCGATCTGTTGCCCAATTCCTTAGCGCTTTTCAAAAAGAAGGTGATAGACTCTCCAATCTGCCAACGCTGTGGTAAGGAAGCCGAAAATACCATCCATGCACTGGTTAGTTGCAAAGCTATTGAACATGTGGGAAGTCACAGGAAAGGGGTATGAGCAGTAGCTGGAGCAACTTGGGGATCTCTGGAGTCTTTTATGTTATGTTAAAGCAAACAAAAGAATGGATGAGATGGAGAAAATGGGATCTCTGATGTGGTCACTTTGGGCTGCAAGAAACCAGTTCATTTTTGAAAAGAAAGTGGAGGCGCATTGGTATATCACAAACAGAGCTGAAAACAGTTACGAATCTTATAGACGAGTGCGCAAGGAATCAGATAATATGGCTGACCACAGTGCGGAAAGACAAATGTGGACACCGCCCCCGACGGATTAGATCAAGGTTAATGTCGATGGGGCAACTGATAAGACTAAAAATCGTGCAGGTCTGGGAGCTGTTTTTCATAATGACAAAGGAGAGGTGGTTGCGGCTGCAATTCAACCCTCGAAATTTATGGGTAGTGTGGAATTTGTTGAAGCGGAGGCAATGCTGTTGGGCCTAAGAATTACGGATCAACTGAATTTGAAACCTCTGTTGTTAGAAGTTGATGCTCTAAATGTGGTGCGGCTTGCCACAGGGCTTAGTTGCAGTGATAATGAAGTAAATTGGTTGATCTATGAGATCCGTAAAATTGTTCAAAAATTGGGAGATGCTAATATTAGTTACATTCATAGGTATTGTAATATGAAAGCTCATGGGTTGGCGAAGTTTGTTGTTGACAACCCAAGCTGTGAGGTGTGGACAAGATCCATACCAGACTTTGTTCTCTCTTTGTAATGTGTTATTCTGAAATATATTACCTTTCTCAAAAAAAAAAAAATTAATATAATTGGTGGATTAAATCCAAAAAAAATTCTCCACCTGAACTAAAAGTAAATGAGGTTTTTTTTTAATCATATATATATATATATATAAAAGTTTAATATTTTTAAACATCATCTCCTATAAAAATAAGAAACTTATTAATTTAATACATGTCATCTAATCTTTACAATAATTTTTTTTATTATTAATTATAAAATTAAAATATCTCTAAACTAATTTTTATTTTAAAATTATAAAATTAAAATAATAAATTATTAAAATAAGAAAATTATTGCAATATAAAAATAGAATTTCCTATTTATTATTGTTGACGGTGGATTTTGGTCTCAGGGTAATATGGGAATATCACCTCCGAGGTAATCCTCCTTCAATAGTGAATTTGTTTGGTTATGGAGACCAAAAGCAAATTTAGCGAGAGACAGATAAACACACCAATCAACAAGGAGATTTAACGTGGTTCGGTGGATTTTGGATCCGACCTACGTCCACGGACAAGAACAAGATGATACTCTTTATTACTTTAAACACCTTTCTCAGCTCTCTCTTTTGTTTACAAATCAGAGCTTGATGATTCTGATCACTAATTTTTTGATGCATTCAACTTCTCCCCCTTATGCACACTATACCCTTCTCAATCGGGAACCTCCTCAAATTAGGCTCGGCCAACAGACCTTTATCCTGGATTTCCCGAACTATCTGGGCCATAGGTTTGTTCAGGGGGGTGTATACTGTCCCCCCCGCGATATGGTTGACTTGGACAAATGAGTTTATCTTTTGAGCATGACTACTCGGAGGTGTCAGTCTGAGTTTCTTCTGCTCTGGGACTGGTCTCCTCAAATTTCCAATCGAATCCCACTGATTGTCTGACCTGAGCATTTTAGTCTTTCGGGTGTCTACTCCCCGGAAAATATTTTTCTCCTCCTCTATTAAGATAAACTTCCTGGCCAACTCCAGGGCATTGGCATAGTCTGGTGTCTCATGGATTCTCAGGTGGGTCCAGAGTTTCCCGACCCTTAGGGCCCCTTTCAGACTTTCCAGGGCCTCTTGGGATTCATATCCTCCGACCTCGAGCACGGGTTGTGGTACCTTTCAATGAAGCTTTTTAGTGTTTCGTCATCTCCCTGTTTTATGAGCCTTAGTTCTCCTATTGTCTTTTTAGGGGTGCAGGCTCCTTTGAAGTGTCGGATGAATGATTTCTTAAGCTGGGAGAAGCTCTGGATGCTCCCCGGGGCCAGGCTTCTATACCATAGGATGGCAGGCCCACCTAAAGTTAAGGGAAATACTTTGCATATGGCGTCGCCCGTCACCCCATGTACTTCCATCAGGAGGACAAAATTCTCGATGTGGGATTTTGGGTCGGAGTGGCCTTTGTATGGTGCCATGGTCGGCATGTTAAATCGCTTCGGGAACTGTGCTGACCTTATCTCTTCTGTAAGGGGAGACCCCTCTTCCTCGCCTCGGGTGTCTCCCGCGCCGATCTTGAGGCCTTCTTCCCATCTGGTCATCTCTTTTCTCAACCAAGACTTTATTTCACGGGCTGTGCCCCCGTGTCGCCTTCTGTGTCCTGCTGTTCTCCTGTCGTTCCGGGCGTGGCGTTCCTTGAGCTCGGAGGTCTCCTGTACGTCTTCGTTGTATTTTCTATTCTCCCTCTCGGAGTTGTAAAAACTGTCGGAGGAAGGGTCGGGTGATTGTTCCTCATCTTCCCATGTGTCTTCTGATCGTGGCTCTCTTCCTACCACTTCAGATCTTATCCCATAAGGGCCTCTCTTTCTGGGTCCCTCGTCTTCGCTTATATCTACTACTCTTTTCCCTTTTTCCCTCTCTTTCCTCTTCTGGCCGGCCCCGGTTTCAGGTTTCTCGTTGTTTGCTCCTTCCATTCTTTCTAGTCGATCCATCATAGACCTCATGCTATCTTCCATCTTTTTCATCCAGTCCATTACCGGACCTCCTGACTGGTGATTTCCGCCTTCCGCCATTGTCTTATCACGTGAACTGCTTTTTGTGAAGTTCCCCACAGACGGCGCCAACTGTTGACGGCTGATTTTGGTCTCAGGGCAATATGGGAATATTACATCCGAGGGAATCCTCCTTCAATAGTGAATTTGTTCGGTTATTGGGGACCAAAAGCAAACTTAGCAAAAGACAGATAAATGCACCAATCAACAAGGAGATTTAACGTGGTTCGGCGGATCTTGGTCCGACCTACGTCCACGGGCGCAAAAAGGATGATACTTTTATTACTCAAACACGCTTCTCAGTTCTGCTTCTTGTTTTTACAAGTTTGATCTTAATGGTTATGATGATTGTTGGTTTCCGCCTTCCGCCATTGTCTTACTACGCGAGTTGCTTTTTGTAGGATTCCCCACAGACGGCGCCAACTGTTGACGGCTGATTTTGGTCTCAGGGCAATAGGAGAATATTACTCCCGAGACAATCATCCTTCAATAGTGAATTTGTTTGGTTATGGGGGACCAAAGGCAAATTTAGCAAAAAGACAGATAAACACACCAATCGACAAGGAGATTTAACGTGGTTCGGTGGATTTGGATCCGACCTACGTCCACGGACAAGAACAGGGTGGCACTTTTATTACTCAAATACACTTCTCGGCTCTCTCTTTTGTTTACAAGTCTGATTCTGTGGGGAACTCAACAAAAAGCAACTCGCGTAGTAAGACGATGGCAGAAGGCGAAAATCACCGGTCGTCGGGGAGTTCAACAGCAGAATGGATGGAGAAAATGGAGGAAAATATGAGGAAAGATAGGGAGAAAATCCAAGCCCTGTCAAAATCCATGATGGACACAACATGAGAATGAAAGAAACGGAAAGGTAAAAGATACTGCAGCTGGAGTGGATTCAAAACATCATGAGGAGATTTATGAACTGGAAGACACTTCAATTGATATTCATGATGATGTTGTGAAAGGTACAGTGACACCTGAAATTGGAAGCTCTCATGTCTTATACAGGCCTACTAATCAGATGAGTGAAAAGATGGAGGCAGATACAACGAATTTCAGCTCTAAGTCTCAGCCCCAGCAAGTAGGTGAAATAGTTCGTGGCGTTCATGTTATGGCTGAACGTCTGGAAGAGAAAGCAGAAAAGGACCAGGAATAGAAGATGAGTACTGAAGTGACAATAGAACATAATATACAGCCTGCACTATAGCTTGCTTCTTCAGCTGCAAAATCTACAATTCTTGTTAACACTCCTTCTCGTCCAGCTGGCCTTGGGCATGCTGCCCCACTTTTGGAACCCGCACCTCGGGTGCTGCAGCATCCTCATGTAAATAGATCTGCATCCCATACGCAAACTCAGCAAATTGAAGACCCTGGCAATGGGGAGGCTGAGGAGTATGATGAAACTCGTAAAAAACTTCAGATGATCAGGGTGAAGTTCTTGCGGCTTGCTCACTGGCTTGGGCGGACCACCCATAATGTTGTTGTAGCACATGTTTTGTACAGATTGGGATTAGCTTAGCAGCTGTGAGGTAGAAATGAGGGTCGTGTTGGCGCCTTCAGCTTTGACCGGGCAAGTGCCATGGCAGAGCAACTCGAGGAAACTGGACATGAACCACTTGATTTCTCTTGTACCATTATGGTTCTCGGAAAGACATGGGTTGGTAAAAGTGCGACCAAATTCGATATTTGATGAGAGTAAAGTTTGGTACTGATGCTTTTCAGATGGGTACAAAGAAGGTTCAGGATGTTGTGGGTACTGTGCATGGGATTACTTCAAGGGGTGAAGTGTATGAGGGAGCGCGTGAACCCTTCGTGGTAGGATCAAACTCCCGAAGCCGGAGCGTAACTACCATGTGGCTTGCATTTACGAGGGATGTCTCGGGTTTGAAATCGCAAGGAGGGAATGCCTCCGTAAGGTGGCTGGCCAGGCCGATCTGGGAATTGCGACTACGGAGATTGTATTCCCGTCTGTTTTGTCTGACCAATGGATCCGTGAGAAGCATAGCATAATGATGGATTATGCGCTCGTAGTGTTTGCTTACTCCAGTGTTACCGAACATAAGGAGGAATATGCCCTTAATGTTTCGGACACTCTTTGATCCCTATTACTTTGATCATTCGAATCCGTGAGAAGCATAGCACGGGGAGGGATGATACCCCCGTAGTGTTTGTTTACTCCAGTGTTACCAAACATAAGTAGGAATATGCCATTAATGTCTCGGGCACTCTTTGATCCCTATTTCTTTGATCATTCGGATCCGTGAGAAACATAGCACGGGGAAGGATGATACCCCTGTAGCATTTGCTTGCTCTAGTGTTACCGAACATAAGGAGGAATATGCCATTAATGTCTCGGGAACTCTTTGATCCATATTTCTTTGATCATTCGGATCCAAGAGAGATATAACACGGGGATGGATTGTGCCCTCGTAGCTTATGTCTGCTCCAGCGTTGTAAGGATGAGCCCTCAAACAGTACACAGGCTCCATGGAGACCTGGAGTATAGAGGATGTGCCCTTACCATTTTAACGATCCTTGATCCAAATCCTGGTCCGCCGGGACTCTGAATTGAAAGATTCAAAATTGTGTTTTGGAGGCCTCGGACAGGACGCTGTTTTGAGGCATTTGTGCTGCTATTTTGGGATAAGTGTTAAGTCGCCTTTTTTTTATTTGGTTTTAATTTCAAAGTTTTGTTTTTGTTTTTGTTTTCATCAGGTCTGGCTAGGGGACGCCCATGCCAAATCCAATAAGGGCTTCAAAGGTTGATTCAATTCCCTTCTGAATAAGTCCCAAGGATTAATCGGCTCGGGGCTGGATTCGTTCCGCCGAGGCCACTTGGTTAATCGGCTCGGGGCTGGATTCGTTCCGCCGATGCCACTTGTTTCTTTCTACCTCGGGTCTGCTCTTGTACCACCGAGATCGGTGTTTCTTTCCGGCTCGGGTCTGCTCTTGTACCGCCGAGATCAATGGTTATTCAGCTCGGGCTGGATTCGTTCCGCCGAGGCCACTTGGTTAATCGGCTTGGGGCTGGATTCGTCCCGCAAGGCCACTTGGTTAAACGGCTCGGGGCTGGATTCGTTCCACCGAGGCCATTATGACTTCTCTCAGCTCGGGGTCGGGTTACGTCCCACCGAGTCTGTCTCTTTGGACTGGGGACGTAACATTTCCCCCAGTGGCAAGTGTTTTTCTCAGCTCGGGGTCGACTTACGTCCCACCGAGTCTGTCTTTTGGACTGGGGACGTAATATTTCCCTCAGTGCCAAGAGTTTCTCTCAGCTCGGGGTCGGGTTACGTCCCACCGAGTCTGTCTTTTGGACTGGGGACGTGACATTTCCCCCAGTGCCAAGAGTTTCTTTCAGCTCGGGGTCGGGTTACGTCCCACCGAGTTTGTCTTTTGGACTGGGGACGTAACATTTCCCCTAGTGCCAAGTCTTTCACTCAGCTCGGGGTCGGGTTACGTCCCACCGAGTCGGCTTCTGTAGACTGGGGATGTATCATTCCCCCAGAGCCAAGTCTTTCTTTTAGCTCGGGGTCGGGTTACGTCCCACCGAGTCGGTTTCTTTGGACTGGGGATGTAACATTCCCCCAGTGCCAAGTCTTTCTTTTAGCTCGGGGTCGGGTTACGTCCCACCGAGTCGGTTTCTTTGGACTGGGGATGTAACATTCCCCCAGTGCCAAGTCTTTCTTTTAGCTCGGGGTCGGGTTACATCCCACCTAGTCCGCTTCTTTGGACTGGGGATGTAATATTCCCCAGAGCCAAATGTTCTTCTCAGCTCGGGGTCAGGTTACGTCTCACCGAGTCGATCGTCATCAGCATAAGGGCAAAACATTTTCTCCACAGGTAGATATCGAGATCCTCGTTGACTGAGCACATGAATGTGGCAGGAAAGACCAGATTTGTAGCCAAAGCATTTTTCTCTGCGGTTCCTGGAGTGACCACTGATGGATTCATCGGCACACCATCTTTTTTATAGTTCCCGGCATCAACTCGCAAACTCGTTGTTACCGAGAACTATGGGATAGATGTTGATGGTGTTTTCAGAGCACTGTGATATTTAAGCAGTACGATATGGGTAAAAAGGTAATTCCCTTCTCAGTCGAAATCATTAATGCCGACCCGACCACATGAGTGAGGAGCCGAGCACTTTATGATCGGTAACCCGACCACTTAAAGATCGGATGACCGGGCAATTATCAGGTCGACAACAATACTCTCAGTACAAAAGACTATCATGACCGACCACATGAAGACCGGGAATATGGCGGGATATGCTCCAGAGGATAAGTTATCATACTTTCATAGGGAAAACTGATGAGTCAGAGTTCTAGTAGGATAAAGAAAGTAAATGTAGTTTTAATTAGGAATCCTTATGGGCAAATGGAATAATTTTGACCAGGATTCTTTATGGGAAAAGGAAATTGTTTCAACTAGGAAATTCTTGTACAAATTGGAATATGATTTCTACATTATTATAAATAGGAGGGTAGAGCACAAGTTGAAGGAGGATCTGAAAATCATCACAAGAGTGAGAGATAAAAAAATTCCAATTTGTAAGAGCGAATGAGAGGTTCAAAGAGTGTATTTGAGTAATAAAAAAGTACCACCCTGTTCTTGTCCGTGGACGTAGGTCGGATCCCAAAATCCACCGAACCACGTTAAATCACCTTGTCTGATTGGCGTATTTTCTTGTTTTCCGCTAAGTTTGCTTTTGGTTCCCTATAACCAAACAAATTCACAGTTGAAGGAGGATTCCCTCGGAGGTGATATTCCTATATTACCCTGAGACCAAAATCCACCGTCAACAGTTATTAAATTATAATATTAAAATATCTCTATAATTTATTATTATTAAATTATATAATTAAAATAAGAAATATATTACAACAAAAAAAATCTCAAATATTATATTTTATTGCTTGCTTCAAACTATTCAAAACCTAATAATAAAATATTATATGCACAACAAATGACACACTGCATTATTAAGTTAAAACTAATTAAAAATTAAAACTTAATTTAATTTAAGCTAACTCAGAACATAAAACCTAATATTTGAATTACAAAACTCCAAATTAACAAAATCATGCATCAAATTTGAAATTTATAAACAAATTATAAGAAAAACACGGCTCATTGATTTTGCATAAACAAATAAACCTAAAATCAATAAAAAATAAAAATAAAAATCTTATTTCGCTTAGTTTAAATTATTTCTAAAATTAAAACCTAACTTTGAAACTAAAATTAAGAAATCAAGCAGTGAAAATGAAAATTAAAAACATTAAAGTTTGTTGGTATAAACTAATTTAAAATGAAAAAAAAATATTGAAACCTATTATAAAATAAAAACATAATATCTTATTAAATAGTTCGGGTCGGTCTTGACCCTGAACAGTAATAAAATACATCATTTTTCTTCCGTAGATGTAGGTTAGAGTCACACTCTGTTGAACCACATAAACTATGTGTTTATCTTGTCTGTCTGCTAAGTTTACTTTGGTTTCGTACTAACCAAATAAATTCATTGATGATAAAGATTTATTTGAAAAACAGCCGTCAACGCATGGTTTAGTGGTTTTCAAGAATCTCCACTTCCAGTTTTGGATCCATCAGTTGATGCCATAACATATCTACTGTAATAGATTTACAGTATGTGGTTGTCCAAATCTGAAATACAAATATTTCAAATTCAAAAAAAAAAATATCTTACTTAAATTGAAAAAACACACACAAAATTACCCACAATCTAGATCTGGATGGAAATAAAGGCACCACAAATTTATATCTAGATCTAGGTGGAATAAAAGAAAAAAAATGAAAATGATAGGTTTCATCGAAGGAAAAATAAAGATTTTCATCTCCGATAAAAGAAACGGCTTGTTTTTGTAATAGAAAATAAGGATGAGAGAGAGATGCTAATTAATTCAATTGTTTTATACCTAAAGTTATTTAAAAAAAAAAAAATTAAACACTAAAATTAACTTTAGATCATGAAAATAACTTTTAAACCTCCCAAAGTAATCCATCTTAAACGGGACTTTAATTCCTTAACACACATTTAGTAGTTGTCTGAAATTCTGTTAAATGTTAGGTACTTGATTGATATTTTCCAATATATGAATTACTTTTGCAATTAAAACGTGTAACTGTACCAGACAGAACAATTAATTGATCATTAAATTAAGGCAGCATCTTATTTTTTATTTAAATATTTTCTCAGCTTGTTTGTCAAAGCCGACCTTTTAGGCCAATATAATGTAGGGAAATGCCAATGAGAGACACTCGTTAAGAATTCATTTTAAGAAAGTTTTCATGAAAGAAAAAAAAAAATTAATATTTTGATAATTTTTTATATTCCCCATAAATATGATGTGAAAATTTTCCTAAAATAAATCTTTAAGTAGTGCTTTTAGGACATTTATTAGCATGACCCTAAAAAGAAATACAAAAGTGGGGGTGTTCCTATTATGCCCCTAATTGATACTTAGGGTTAAGCAATTTTGGAGACTCGCTTTTTAAATAGTAGAATATATCGTAAATTTATATTTTTATTGATTGATGTGACTTTGAGAGGAAAAATAATTGAATTAAATTAATGGAGAAAATGATATTTCTTGGGAGAGTTAGTTTTTTTTTTTTTTTTTTTTTTTTTTTTTTTTTGAAGACGGAAGAATTGTTTTTCCTTGAAAATATTAGAAATCTCACTGTTCAATCACGTCATCCGATTTAAGTGGAGTATGTAAAATCTCCGGCTGTCACAAACTCTTACAATAAAATACAACATCTGAACTTGAACTCAGGATCTGACAATCAAATCCTAAGTGTTTTGCTAACAAGTCATACCCCTTGGGGCGACAGTAGAATTTCAATAAAACACAAAATGTAAATTACAACGAAGGAAAGAAGGAGAAGTTTGTATAGTAAATAGATGGAGTAGAGAGTAGTCCCGCATATGAGAAAGAAATGGAAAAATAAAGAGTTTATAAGTGACACTAGACACTTATATTAAATAGGAAAAGCAAAGTTTGTGCTTGGGCTTGAAGGTGTGTGGTTGAGTTATTGGCTTGACATTAGGATTAATAAATATATTTAATTAATCAAAAGATGAGTCTTGGCTTGACATTAGAATTAATAAATTTATTTACTATATTTTTTTTTAAAAAAAAAAGGTTTTTCTTTTTTCATTTAGATCAGAAGGGTTGTATCTGATCAACACAACTCTTCATATTTAACTGAAAAACGTTTGGCAATAACCATTTTATTTCTTATTTTCATTTTCTATAAACAGAACATAAAAGACCAGTGAAGGATAAGATTTTCCATATACAAATTATTCTGATATTTGAAAACAAACACATAGTAAATTCACCAAGGGTCGAAACTTCAGTGCAAAAATTTCAATTTTCAAATTGTTGAATCCTGGTGGCAGACGTCCAACGAACTACAAGCACATGAGTAGGGGAGAATTTCTGCTATATGACATAACATTATATGCTAGCCTCAATCTATACAAGTAAGTTATGTTATTATTGATTTTAATTACTTGCATTGTAAGTTTCAATTTTAATTTATTTATTGATATTATTCACATACATACAATAAAAATTTATTATATTTACTGATTATTCCTTAACAAAGTTTCCTTCCAAGAACCAACAAACTGGCTATCTAAAGTTAGTTTAGCTAGCTTATGAGTAGCAAAATTGCAAGTCCAAGGCTGAAAATGGATTTTAAATAAATCCTGATTTGACACAATTTTCCTAATCTTCGAGATAATCCAAGCGACTTCCTAGAGATTGCAACATTTTTCATGGATTTATTGTTGTAAAATATGTGTCATCAAACAGTAATATAACTTGCAATCAAACATATCAAAACAACAGAAGTAGATCTAGATGCATGCAACCCTAAAACCAGAAAACCATTAAGACAAACCAGAAAATGGAGATCACAGAATTGTCCAAGTCGAGATGATCTCTGTCCTTAAGAACTTATTGGCTCCGTCACGGGTGCTTTACGGATTCGTTTTACCAACGTTCTCCCAGGATTACTTGGAATCTTCTTGTTCAATGAGCACTCCTTAACAAGTGTATGAACATGGAATCAATGGTGAATCTCTCTCAAAACAAGGAAAACATAAATGCCTTTAAAGTTGGTGTATTTCTGTATATGTCTTTTTCTATATCTAATATTGGAATTAAAGCCTTCTTATATAAGGCATGGAGGGGTGCCAATAGGGCACCCCTTGGGGTGGGTTGCAACCCTCCAAGGATTGCAACCTCCCATACACCCCTAGGGAATTCCAATAATATACATATCCATATACATCTCATATTTAATGAATTTTGAGGAATTTACAACAATCCCCCACAATTCTTCAAATATTCATACAGACATGTGAGAGAGATACCGTGAGCTAAAGCTGCATCGAAATAGGTAGCTTTCGCCTTGAACCTTTCCTAGTGAATGACAATCGGATTTACTTGGCAAACCAGTGACCCATAGTCTTGAACTGTTCTGCCGTTGGTGTAAAACAAGACAATTGCCAACACACAGCTTTAATTCGACCATTTTCCCGTTCTACGGTTGTGTTCATTTTGGCCCTGAACAACGGTCCTGGATTCATCAAGTACTTTAGGGTAACCCGCCTTTAAAGGTTCCCATGGAAGCGGCCACACTTCTTACTTGAAATAGGTGATCTACTATGAAGAGGTAATATGTCTTTACCCCCATTAGGACTCATCTCCTAATATAGTGATCATTAAAAGCCTTAGCTTATCCTAACCAATGACAGACAGCACTCGGCGTCATTATCGGAATGGGAAAAAAGTACGAAACTCTTCAGTGCTTGTTTTGAATTGCACAAAGTTTCTGTTGTCCCTTTTGAACCTAGATCTTGGGATCTCCAGTCAACTAGGTTGGGTTTCCACAGTGACAATTCTTAGATTATAGGCTTCAAGCCCATTCCCCTCGATGACTTCTCAACTTGCTCTCGAGGTAAACCTTTAGTTAGTGGATCCGCTAGGTTTCCTTCGACTCAACATAATCGATCGATATTATGCTACTTGAGAGCAGTTGACGTATGGTATTGTGTCTCCGACGTATGTGTCGAGACTTACCATTATACATTGTGTTTTGGGCTCTCCCAATAGCCGATAGGCTTTCACAATGTATGCTAATCGTTGGCACCGGTTTGGCCCAACTAGGAATATCTTCCAGGAAGTTTCTAAGCCATTCTGCTTCTTCCGTTGTTTTGTCTAATGCTATGAACTCTGATTTCATAGTAGACCGGGCAACACACATGTTTGCCCCGAGGATTTCCATCACACGGCTGCATTACCAAGTGTGAAAACAAATCCAACCGTAGATTTGGAATCCACTACATCAGATATCCAGCATCGCTGTATCCCTCTAGAACAGCATGATATCTCTCGTAATGTAGCCCATATTTTGAAGTTTCTTATACCTCAAAAACACTTACTATGGCTTTTCCAGTGGTTATGTCCTGGATTGCAAGTATATCTGCTAAGCCTATTCACAGCTTGAGCGATATCACTTCGTGTGCAATTCGTGAGATACATCAGACTTCCGATGATCCTTGAATACTCTAATTGCGATATGCTTAAGCCAGTATTCTTTGATAGAGGAAAAGTTAGGTTAGCTACTCCCAAATCTTTCATATCAAATTTGCTGGTTAACACTTTCTTGGTAAACTGAATCAATTCATGATTATTACCAATTATCAGCATATCGTCTACATAGAGACAGACAATGACATATCATTCTTGAGTTGATTTGGTGTATATACACTTATCAAACTCATCGGTTTTAAACCCACTTGACAACACCTATTTGTCAATGTTCTCATGTCATTGTCTAGGTGCTTGTTTTAATCCGTACAAGAATTTTACAAGTTTGCACACCTTCTGTTCTTTTCCAGGAACATTAAACCCTTCTGGTTGTTCCATGTAAGTCTCTTCTTCATCCAATTCACCATTCAAGAATGACGTCTTTACATCCTTTTGATGTATTTCAAGACCAAATATAGCTGCTATAGCTATAAGCATTCTACTAATGTGATACGAATCACTGGTGGATAGGTGTCAAAGTAAACAAGGCATTCTTTCTGTCTATAATCTTTTATGACAAAACTCGCCTTGTACTTATCTATTGATCCATCCATTTTCATCTTTCCAATTGTAGCCCAGTGGCTTACAACCTGGAGGAAGATCAACCAACTCCCAAGTATGGTTCTGTAGGATTGAATCAATCTCACTGATAATCGCCTCTTTCCACAGAGGTGCCTCCAAAGAAGACATTGCTTCTTTATAGCTTCGAGGCTCATTTTCTAACAAATATGTCAGAAAATCGGATCTGACTCTTGGTCAACATGATCACTGTCCTTGACAGTATCAACAGCTCTTTTTGAGAGACTCTCTTCTTTGTCTTTCCTTACAAGGAAATGTCTCTTCAAAATATTGCATTCCTTGACTCAATCATCACATTCAGATTGATGTCAGGAATCTCATACTTGTGTACCAAGAATCGATACGCACTACTGTTGCAAGCATATCCGAAGAATATACAGTCAACATTTTTGGGTCCTATTCCACCTTCTTAGGTTCAGGAGCCATCACCTTGGCAATTGGCAAGACACCCCCCCATTTTCAGATATTTATATGAAGGTACATAACCTTTCCACAACTCATATGGTGTCTTGTCCAATCTTCTGTGAGGAAGCTTGTTCAGAACGTAGTTCGCTGAAAGCAGGGCTTTCCCCCAAAAGTTCTGAGGTAAACCAGAACTAGTCAACATGGAATTCATCATTTCCTTCAACGTTCGGTCTTTGCACTCAGCAATCCCATTTTGTTGAGGAGAATACGGAGCAATGGTTTCGTGAATAATTCCGTGCACAGAACAATATTCACCGAATGATGAAACGTATTCACCACTTCTATCACTCCTCCTGATTCTTTTGATTTCCTTGCCAAGTTGATTTGCAACTTCGTCTCAGTGTATAAAGCTCTCAATAGCTTCAGCTATGCTCCTCAGCAAATACACTTAACTGAATCATGTGCTTTCATCGATAAAAGTGACAAAGTACTTTTTACCGCCTCTTGTTTGCACAAAATTCAAGTCACATACGTCAATGTGTACAAGTTCCAAGGGTTCAGAACTTCGTTCTATGATGTTCTATGTATTTTGGCTTCAACACATGCCTCACACTCATGTTGGCTATCAATGCAAATTTAGGTATAAGGTCCATGTTAATTAATGTATCATAATTAACATGTCCTAACCTCTCATGCCATACATTTTTTTATTCAATAATATAAGCAGAAGTTTCAGCTTTATTAATAGCACAATTGACAGTCATTGAAAAGACCCTCAGCGAGGTATCATTTTCCTACATAGACATCATTTTTGGTCAAAACAATCTTGTCAGAAACAAATACAAACCCGAGACCGAGTTCTTCCGAATATCTGGAACATGCAAACATTCTTATATGTAAGCTCTGTTCCGGATATTATTTTCAGAACTACTGTGCCTTGTCCAACCACTCTAGAGGTAGACGAGTTTCCCATTGTCAGATGATCGCCGCCATCGACCTTTCTGATACGAGGAAAACATCTTGCTATCAGCACAGATATGACGAGTAGCCTTACTGTCTACCCATCATTCTCTCGGATTCCCAACCAAGTTGGCTTCAGTTACCACTGCTGAGAGATTCATTTCTGAAATCTCATCAGTTAACTGCTCATCTTCAGCGACATAGGCCTCATATTTCCTGCCATTGTCCTGAGATATATTGTTTCTGCAGTCCTTTGTCATATGACCGCTCTTTTCACAGTTGTAGCACTTCCCATTGAACTTCTTGTTCGCTTGGGAAGAATCAGCTTCACTGTTCTTTCTTTTCTTGCTACCATTTACATCCTCAAAGATGTTGGCCTTAGACTCCATAGTCTTGTAGCTGGCCTTTTCGGACATCATGTTGTCCTGTTCGATTTTCAATCGAACTCCAAGGTCTTCAAGGCTCATCTGCTTCTTTCTGTGTTGCAGATAGCTCCTGAAGTCCTTCCATGATGGAGGCAACTTTTCAATTATAGTGGCAACGTCTCACAGAGTTTCATCCCTTCATCCAATATTTCATTAATGATCTATTGTTGTTCACCCAACTGAGACATCACCGTCCTTGAAACTACCATCTTGTAGTCCAGGAACCTACCCACGACAAATTTCTTTTGTCCGGTATCTTCGGTTTTGTACTTCTTCTCGAGAGATTCCCAAAGAACCTTCGCAGAAGTCATGCCTTGGTACACATTGTACAGGGTATTGTCAAGACCACCCAAAAGGTAGTTCTTGCATAAAAAGTCTCCAGACATCCAAGTCTGTTCTCGCTCTTCCTTGGCCAATTCAGATTCTCCCTCCACAGGACCCGGAGAATCTTTGAGGAATTTAGCCAACTGGAGAGTTGTCAGGTAGAACAGCATTTTGCTCTGCCACTGTTTGAAGTTTGCCCCACCAAACTTCTCCGGTTTTTCTCCATGAGAGACCGGTACTGTGATGTTTCCGCTAACCATATGTAACTGGAAACAAACAGGGTTCAATAAGTCTACAAAAGACAAATTGTACAACGACCAACAAATGATCTTGTCTCAAGTGATATGCCAAATATCCACTTGTTGTTCTTATTGGACAGTAGTACCAATAAACACAAGTCCTTGAATTTCCAACCAAGATTTCTTATGAAAAGTAAATAAAGGAATATCCTTTAACTACTTTCTCAATAGAACCTCTTAGCAATTCAAACTCAGTATTTCACTTTTTCAATGTCACAAAACAATATACGATAAGTGTAGATATATAAATGTCAATCAAGATTAGATGGAATTACTTGTGCAAATTTACACTTTAAATTCTCAACCAATTATGCAACAACCAATCAATTTCAACTTTATCACTATGTGTATGCTTGTGATAATTGAACAACTTAATAATAACTTAAATCTATACTACCAAGATTAATGTGTTTACAGTATATGACTAACCGAGTTAATATTAATTAAAGTTTGCAGTTTATGATACTTACAGGACAAAGTCGTTAGTGTCACGTTCGTATCTACGTTCGAACGAGACTGTCCAGTGTGTGCGTTCGTGTTGCGTTTGATAACGCGTTCGAACGAAGTGTTTCCAGAGAGTTCACGTTCGAGTAGCGTTTGATAACGCGTTCGAACGGAATGATTCCAGAGAGTTCACGTTCGTATAGCGTTCGTGAACGCGTTCGAACGGAATGATTCCAGAGAGTTTGCGTTCGAGTTGCGTTTAGGACGCGTTCGAACGTTCTAAGGCAGAAGGCTTGCGTTCGAGTTGCGTTTGAAGACGCGTTCGAACGTTCTAACAAAAGTTCAAATATTTAGCCTTCGCGTGCGTCGGGCGTTCGAACGCCCTACGGGTTTTTCATGCACAGTTCGTATTTTCCAGAAAATATTCAAACCCTAACATGCGAATTACTATCTAATAACATTAAAGCAATAAGTTCTTAAGATTGTTGTAAAATATGTGTCATCAAACAGTAATATAACTTGCAATCAAACAGATCAAAACAACAGAAGTAGATGTAGATGCATGCAACCCTAAAACCAGAAAACCATTAAGACAAACCAGAAAATGGAGATCACAGAATTGTCCAAGTCGAGATGATCTCTGTCCTTAAGAACTTATTGGCTCCGTCACGGGTGCTTTACGGATTCGTTTTACCAACGTTCTCCCAGGATTACTTGGAATCTTCTTGTTCAATGAGCACTCCTTAACAAGTGTATGAACATGGAATCAATGGTGAATCTCTCTCAAAACAAGGAAAACATAAATGCCTTTAAAGTTGGTGTATTTCTGTATATGTCTTTTTCTATATCTAATATTGGAATTAAAGCCTTCTTATATAAGGCATGGAGGGGTGCCAATAGGGCACCCCTTGGGGTGGGTTGCAACCCTCCAAGGATTGCAACCTCCCATACACCCCTAGGGAATTCCAATAATATACATATCCATATACATCTCATATTTAATGAATTTTGAGGAATTTACAACAATTATCATAATTATGGGTGGTAATATGAGTTAGTATTCGTTTATTTATTCGATTCGATTCGATTTAAAACGAATACGGATTTGAAAAAATGGATTTGTTTAATAAATGAGTCAATTCGTATGAATTTAAGCTCATTAATTCGTTTATTCATTTATGATTCATTTTATTATTTTCTTTCAGTAATTATTATTATTTTTCAATTAAGATTATATAAGTTATGACTAATTATCATAGAAAAATAATATTATCGATTTGATGAGCCATTTTTAATAAATATAGTAATTACGTATTTCATACGTATATATTTATAAAGAATTAATGTAAATAACTTATGATAATTTATGTCATTTAATAATATCATTATTAAATGATTACTAAACGAATTAAATACGAATCTATCACATTTTGATTTGATTAATTTATGATTTCGATACAAATTCGATCCATCAATTTATTTTGTCACTCATAGCTATAACTAAATTACACATGGGTATTGCATACCCATGGGCAAATAACTAACTTATTTTTTTTCTTCTTAATATCAATGTTGGATTACTTTAAAAAGTGATCCAACGATGTGATATCCACATACCCGAGAGATTCTTTGGTGCAACAGTGGTATGAGTGATGTGGTGCCACAAGCGAATTAAAAACTGACATGTAGAGTTTCTTCACCTATTTTTTAGTTGTTTTTTACTTTTTTAGTACGCGTGACAGTGAATGATTGGCTTGTTGCATGTATGACATGGTATCACTGTTGTATAAAAGATTTTCTCCCACATACCCTTAGATATCATAGATGTGCTCGAATTGGATCAACGATCAATGATCATTGATCCAATTCGATCTGCTATTGAAGCCCGATCCAGTGCACTCTGGACTATTGGATCAACGATCTAACGATCCAGATATAACAAAATTTCTCCAAATTTTCTTTTTATCGTTTAACAAACGGCCCGCGTGAAGCTATAGTCATCACTTTCACTGGGTCATTATGATCCCTAACGATAGCCTCCAATCCAGCCAATGATTTGAAGCTTCCGTTTTTTTTTTTTTTTTTTATGAGAAATTATTTGAATAAAATTTATAAAATAAAATAATTTACTTTTTGTGTTGATAATAATACTGATTCATGTAATATGTTTCAAATATATTTAATCTAAAAATCTAATTATGTAGAAGCGAAAAGAATTTATTTTGTAATAAAGATTTTGAAGTAGATAAGAGTTTCTCCAACCAGGCGTCAAATTGACGCTCACACCAGTTTTAGCGCAACACTGTAACAATGTCAAAAATAACGCAAGTTATTTATTTTGCTCCTCCAATTTTACATAATTATATTATGATAGTTATATATAATTATATTTTTATTTAATTATCATTATATAATATTTAATCTAATATATTTTAATTATATCTCATTTATTAGTATTTGATGTAAAAATTACATTAATTTGGTGTAAAAATTGCACCAAAATGATACGGTGGGTTGGAGATGCCGTAAATAATGGAAATCCAAAAGATAAAATGATATTTTCTTAAATAAGAATTTCAAAAAATTAAAGTAAAACAAAAAATGGAAATTTGGGGTTAGCTTGGACTCCCTCAGACCTGTGGTTAGGTCCGCCACTGTAAACACTTGACCTAAATGATATCAACGAAGAACAATTATCAATTGGTGTAAAAAATAATAAAATTAATAATAAAAAAATAAGATATTATTAATAAAAAAATAAAGTTAATAATTCATGAAAATTGGGATAATGAAAGAGATTTAGGGAAATATGGTGGGGAAGTTGTAATCTTGATATTTTTGCGCGTTTGATTTTATATTTTTTTTTGCTTTTATTTTAATTTACTTAGTTAATGATTCTTGTTTTCATAATTGTTAGTTTAAATAAGATTGGAGTTGAGATAATTTCGTATTCGGCATAAATAATATTTCATTGCGGGATTGATATCTAGATTATATTACTTATATGATTCGTGCGTTTATTATAATTTACATTTTTTAGGTTAAAGCTATAAAATTTCACGTGAGAAATAGTTTTATAATTTCCATTTTCAATGCTTTATTTCCATGTTTAATAATCAAAATTTTAAGTTAATGGTAAATAAATTCAGGTGGGCAATAAAATGTCAAAGGTTGGGTCATATATGAAAGTAATTCTCATGTTCAATATATACAATTTCATGTTAATACTAATAAATTTTAGGTTTATCGAATTTGTATTTTTTTTTTGTCCGTTTTTCATATTTAATGCCTAAAATTTTGAGTTAATGTTATAAATTTTTATTCGGACTACCTTATAGGTTACCTTATATTCATGTAATCATTTTTTAAATTTTTTTAATATATGAAAAATTAAGTTTTAATATTAACACTTGAATTCTCATCACGTATGGTTGGCTACAGCCAATATTCTGACACACCGATATTGTAGCCACTCCCCAAAAGTGGACATCAATATAATTATTGATGATTTCTTTCATGGTAAAAATCTTGTATGTATAATTGATGATTTCATATCAACACTATTTAAACTCTACATTCCTTCACTCGATCTCCAAATCATAATCTGTAAAATTCTACGTATACTTAACATCTATATATATAACTTTCATAAAAGCATATCTCCCTAATTTAGAAATATGCAAAGCGAAAATCAACTATAAAGTCATTGTATCGCATATAAAATACGACTTAAAACAGCTTTTACTAAAATTGACTTATCTGTCTACTCGGATATCCGATTAACGGTGCATAAATTCCACAAAATTAAAATATGTAAGCCTACAACTTTATATAAAAATCATGTGTTGATGGTGTTTTCAGGCACTACGGCATTTAAGACAGCACAACAAGGACGAAAGGGTAATTTTCTTTCCCTGGTTGACATCATGAAGAAGACCGACCACATCATGAAGAGACCGACCTCATTATGAAAGGACCGACCACTATGGTCCGGGTGACCGAGCACTATAGATGTCGGCAGGAACACTCTCAGCATAAAAGATTGTCATGGCCGACCTCATTAAGACCGACCAGACGACGGGACGTGTCCAAGACAACAGCGCCCCATTCTTATGGATAAGATAAGAGAGATGTCCTACTCTCGCAAGGAGAAGGAGTCGGAATCCAAAAGGGAATACGGAAGGAGAAGGCAGCACCGGATCAGGAAACCCTACAAGAAGAGAAGATTGAGTCCAATAGGATTTCTTATACAAATAGGAATCTGATTTCTGTATTATTATAAATAGAAGGGTAGAGCATGTGTAAAAGACATCTGAAAAATCATCACAAGAGTAAGAGATTAGAGTCATAAAGTTACGATTTGTAAGAGCAAAAAGAGAGGCCTGAGAGGTGCATTTGAGTAATAAAAAGAGTACCACCCTGTTCTTGTCCGTGGACGTAGGTCGGATCTCAAAATCCACCGAACCACGTTAAATCACCTTGTCTGATTGGCGTATTCTCTTGTTTTCCGCTAAATTTGCCTTTGGTTCCCCATAACCAAACAAATTCACAGTTGAAGGAGGATTCCCTCGGGGGTGATATTCCCATATTATCCCGAGACCAAAATCCACCGTCAACATCATGAAAATATAATAGTGATTGAGATCAATGTGATCATGACAGAAGTGTGACTTAGATAAAATATATGTGAGTAATGACTAAGTTATTTGAAAGCTTATAATTTATATATTGATAAGAAGTAAATCTTTTTATTAGATTCATTATAGCTTGAGAGAGATTTATGTTTTTCTGAAAATGAAATCTGAGCATACATACATTTTTGTTTAAGATTTTTTCCTTCAAAACATTTGGATATTACTACTTATCTGAAAGGTTATGATTTGTAGTTTAATAATATGTAATTTTTTTTAAAATACTTTGTATTATGAGAAATATTTAGTTTCAAGTAAAAATATATCAAAAAAATCATATCTTATATAATTTGGAGCGAGCGATTGGATGAATTAGATATGAATTTAAAGACCTAATCAATCATTTGTGTCAACAGTTCTTAAAAAATTAGATAAAAATGGGAAAAAGAAAAAAAAATAATTAATTCCACGTTAGTTACATTTTCTTTTGACGAGTTGACTTGCCGCTAACTGAAACCGACCAGTCTCGTTGGCAAATAACCGTTAAAACGCCAGTATCGCAGTATTAAAAGAAATTAAAAATTAAAAATTAAAATATTCATTTGTTTTTATTTTCAAATCTTCTTAATTTTATTATTCAAATCTCGTTAATTAGTTTATAGATTTGATTAATTTAATCACATTAAATTAGTATTTTAATTATAAATAGGATCCACAAGGAGAATTTTCATAAGATAAAATACAAAAATTTATTTTATAAAAAAAAACCCAATTTTCTTCACTTATTACAAAAAAATCATACATCTTAACTTATTTCCTCTTTAATCCTAAAGTTTTAAGTTTTAGTTCGATTTACTTCTTTTTAATTCCTTATTCTTTCTCTCTCACACACAGCACACAGCGAGCGCATATATATATATAGCGTTAAAAAATAAAAGAGGGAAAATTTAAATATATTTTAACCCCTTATATATCATTTAGACACTGTATTTTGAAAGCAATTATTTTTATTAAATATATTTTAACCCATTATCTCTCATTTAGACACTGTATTTTGAAAGTAATTATTTTTTTTTAAATACACATTAAAATTAATTTATCTTTGATTTTTTGGTGTGCGAATGAAACCAATTATAATCACATTGTGATTTTGCCTAAAAAATACTATAGGTAAAAAAAAGGGTCATAATGTGATTGAAATCTCAAATGTGATTGAGCTCAATATGTTTGAGGGTTTGTAATGTGACTGAAAGTCTGTAATGTGACTGTGATAACTATTGTGACTGAGGTCATAAGTGTGACGGAAGGTCAACAGTATGACTGAGGTCACATTGTGCATGTGCTCAATGTGACGAGGATCGACAATGCGACTGAGTAATAATCGTGACAGTGCTTAATGTGACTGATGGTAAACAATGTGACTAGAGAAACTAATGGATTGAGAGTCGTCAATGGGTCAATGTCACAATTGTGATTGTGCTCAACGTGACTGATAGTCAGCAATATGATTGATATAATTAATGTGACTGAGGGTCGGTAATATGACTGGTGTCATAATTGTGACTATGTCCAATGTGACTGTAACACAACTTTCACTTACCAGTGTGACTGAGGTAAAAACATGTGATTATGAAAGAGGTCAATGTGAAGTGTGTGCGACACAATAATTTTGAGGTTAATTTCGACCTTAGGTAAATCCAAATTTAAGAGATGTTTGTTGATGAAAGTTATAGGCATGTATGTCAAGTGTAAGTGTATTTTTACATATTATGATTTGCAGTTCGGATGAAATAGATATGATTGTTTGAAAATGACTAGTAAGAGTAATTTTTGACATAATTTTTATTAGAAACATATCCACAATAGATTTTGTTTTAAAGTTTATGATTTCTAATATATAATTTTTTAATAATTTTTTTTTATAATTTGAAAGATATTTAAGTTTGAAATTGAAAATGGAAAAAAAAAAAATTACTAAAACACCACCTAGTGTGCGGAAGGGTGTCTTTTTTTTTTTTTTTTTTTTTTTTTCAATTTTATGTTTTACTTGTATTAAATAGGAAAATTTTGGCCTGAGTTTTTTAATTAAAGCCTGAAAAAATATTACAATTTCATACCATTTCATTTTTTTTGATCCCAGAATCTTCTTCTCGTTTCCGATTTAATTCAAATTAATGGCCCTCTAATAATGACAGTATCTGTAAAAATAAACTTGTTGAATAAATAAATAAAGCTGTAAACTTAAAATATCCAAAAGCAAAAAAAAGATTCTATGGAGAAAAAATAAATAAAAAGGGATGATTCATGAAGCGTTTGTGCTTTGGATGCTTTGACCGATTCAAAGAATTAATCGGGAATTGAAGAAATGGGTATTGGTGTTTGTGTTTGGTGGGCTCACTTTTTCTCCTTTTCTTTTTGGAAAAACAAAAGGTGAGGTTTGTTTTTTGTTTTGTTTTTTGTTTTGTTTTGTTTTTTTTGTTTAAATAATGTATATGCTCGAATGATTGTGATATAAGTTTTGGGGATCATGGATTTTAGGGAATTCATTTATATTATTGTTTTGTTATTTGTTTTTCTTGATATTAATCATGTGGTGGTTTTGAAATTGGGTTAGTTTGGTGCAAGTTTTGAAGTGGGGTTGCTGATTGATTCATGGGGTTGTTGTTTTGATAGGTCGTTGAGAGTTTTCAAGTGATGAATTTAGAATTTGGTGCTTGAATTATCGAAAGTTCCATTTTTTATTGCTTTTCTAATGAAAATATTTAGTTACATGCCTTCTGTGTTGTAGAAATTTGATGCTAATTTGGTTTTATTTATCAAATTTGGGTTACACTTATGAATCATTGACAATTGGTAAATGTTATGATTTTTTTTTAAAGTGCATGAACAACGTGATAATCTTATATTAAGGTTTTGATTTGTTGTACTTGTTGTTGGTGGTGGTGGTGCTTGAAGATTTTTGAGGGTTGTGGAAAGTAATGGAGAGCAAAAATTCGAATATTAAGCGGAGAAGTAGAATCAGTAGGAAATTCAGAAAGATTATTAAGTGTGTCTGCTCAGGAGAGCAGTTAAAAGCAGCAGATGAAATGGTACCATCATCCGAATCCCTTGGAACTAAAGATTGTTCAGCGAGTGATTATTCTTCTAAAGCTGATGAAGTTGTGAAGCAGCCAGATACTGGCAATCTAGAAGAAGCTGAGTGGTCTCTCCGTGAGAGTAGTTCTTTGAATTATGAGGTTGGTTTCCTTGAGCTCTTTATCATTTAATGTTGAACTTCTCTTCTTGCATCATCCTTTTTTTTTTTCCCAATCAACTCTCTGATAATCCTTTATTCTCCTTTAATTTCTGAGTCATAATTCTCGAAATTTTGGAAAGCAATTTAATCAGTTCTTTTAAGCCAGTTTGAGGTCCCTATTAATGACCAAGAAATTTTTAAGGATGTAAGAATATGGTTAGGAAGATCCTTATCCTGTATGATAATTAAGATTGTATGGTTAATTTCATTAAAGTTGGATTCTAATTTGTCTTTTCCATAATAAGACCAGGATCTCCTTACATCACAAGTAATAACGTCTCGTGCCTGCCGCTTATCCGTTTGTATTTTATTGAGTTGAATGCGAGTTTGGGGCACCTTCAACTTGAATTAAGTACAAATTTTTTATCACTCGAATAATTATGGCACTGGACTTTTCACATATTGTTGGGGATTTGTGTTTCCTCTAATTTCTCACAAGTGCTTTTATTAATTTTTCCTAGTTCATTGCTTACCCTTAAATCAATTATTTAATTTATAAACACATCTTCAAAATAACAGGAACATGTCATATTGAACTTCAGAATGCTTTTTCTTGCTTCAGGAACATGTCATATTGAATTTCGGAATGCTTTTTCTTGCTTTTCTATCTTGCTTTGCATAACTAAGATTCTGCATTTTGCAGGAAGCTAGAGCATTGTTAGGAAGAATTGAATATCAGAAGGGAAACATAGAAGCTGCTCTTCATGTTTTTGAAGGAATAGATATTGCTGCAGCAACTCCGAAAATGAAAATCGCACTTGCCAGTAGAAGAGGAGAACGGCGTAAAAAACGTTCCCAAAATCTTACTTCTCCACCACAAATGTCTGTTCATGCTGTCAGTTTGCTCTTGGAATCAATCTTTCTTAAAGCAAAGTGTTTGCAGGGTCTTGGGAGGTTTAAAGGTACTTCTTTCCATTTGCTCTCTATATTTGTGGTGTTTCAAGTTTCAGTTAGACATGAAACTGTTTCAGTTTGATCATTATCATAGCCGAGTGTACCTTTGACTGATATTGTCATGAATTTGCTCGTCATTCCTTTATAATTATTAGTATTATTTTTGTTCCTTCCGGCACTGTTACTATTTTATTACTAGTACAATTTCATGGAGCACCAGAACACTTTTTATATTCTTTTTTATTTTTATGATGTTTCTGTTTCACTGGTCTTTGTGGTTACTGTGACAATGGTGTCATAGAATGCGAGAAACTACTTTGCATCCAGTGGTCTTTTATTTTCCTTTTATGTTTCTTTTGTGAATTTGATTTATTGAAATTGTTGTTTGTTTTCTTTTTTTGGTTCTAGCTGAATATTTTACTTTTGTAGTATAATTCTATGTCACTGCATTTTATATCAAAGTTAAACACTGAATCTTATGTTAAAAACTGTTGAACAGTAGAATCAGTCTCCAATAACTTGTACTAGCATATTGGCATCTCCCCAAGCATTGGACTGAGTGATGCTACGACAATCTCAATGTACGTTATGCAATATCTAGGGGTCATGCTTCAAGCACTGCACTGAAAAGAGAAAAATACTCGTATGATAGAGGGCCAAATGAGGAGATAATTCTGAGCTAAACAGCAAAATTGGACCATAATTGCATCTAATAATATTTCCAATCCTTTTTGCAGAAGCTGCTCAATCTTGCAAAGTTATTCTGGACATTGTTGAATCATCATTAGCAGAAGGCTTTCCTGAAAACCTTGGTGCTGACTGTAAATTTCAGGAGACTCTAAACAAGGCTGTTGAATTGCTTCCAGAACTGTGGAAACTTGCTGATGCTCAACGCGAGACAATCATGTCATACAGGAGGGCCCTTCAGCCTTGCTGGAACCTTGATGCAGAAACTACTGCAAAACTTCAGAAAGAGTTTGCTATTTTTCTGCTGTATTGTGGAGGAGAAACATGCCCCCCAAACCTTCGCTCTCAAATGGGCAGTTCATTTGTACCCAGAAACCATATAGAAGAGGCTATACTTCTGTTAATGATACTATTAAGAAAGGTTTCTCTCAAAAGAATTGAGTGGGATCCATCAATCCTGGACCACCTTTCATTTGCTTTTTCTATTGCGGGGGACTTGAGGTCTTTAGCTAAGCAAATTGAAGAATTGCTTCCTGGGATTATTAGTCGGAAAGAAAGATACTATATTCTAGCTCTCTGTTATTATGGGGCAGATGAAGACTTGGTTGCTTTGAATCTGCTGAGGAAACTGTTGAGTAGTAGAGAGGATCCAAAGTGTCTTCCAGGTTTGTTAATAGCGTCAAAGATTTGTGGGGAAAACTCTGATCTTGCAGAGGAAGGGACAACTTTTGCTTCGAGAGCCCTTGAATGCTTGGAGGGTGGATGTGATCTGTTGGAAAGTACTGCCAATTGTTTGTTGGGCATATCACTTTCGGCACAATCAAAAGTAGCCATTTCTGATGTTGAAAGAGCTAAAAGACAGGCTAAGGCACTCCAGGCTCTGGAAAGTGCCGCAATAAGTACCGGTATGAGAGATGCCACCATTCTTTACTGCCTTAGCCTTGAAAATGCTGAACAGAGGAAGTTGGATGCTGCACTTTATTATGCCAAGTTGTTGCAAAAACTAGAAAGTGGGTCTAACCTTAAAGGATGGTTGTTGATGGCCCGAATATTATCAGCTCAGAAACGGTTTGAGGATGCTGAATCTATTTTAAATGCTGCCTTAGAGCAAACTGGAAAATGGGATCAGGGAGAACTATTGCGAACTAAAGCAAAGCTACAACTCATACAAAGTCAGTTAAAAGGTGCCATCGAGACATATACGCAGCTTCTGGCTGCCCTTCAAGTTCAGAGTAAAACATTCAATTCTGGGAAGAAGCTTTATAAGGTCTGTTTATCGATTACTAGCCAATTTCTTATCTAATTCATTACTATATTGGTTTATCTATCAGATTAACTAGAATGGGTTCTCTAAAATTTTACCCAGAACCTCTGCTTTTTGTGTCATTGGTATTTAGGTGAGATTTTTTTTTAAGGAATCAAACGTTTCAAAAGGTCATATTTCTGAGAATAAAAAGATTAGGCAGTTGGTCCAAGTTGTTGTTGTTGTTGTTGTTTTTTTTTTTTTTTTTAATTAGCAGATTTGAGAATGATTCTTGGAATTCACCCGTGTTTGTGACACTATTACCTATCGAGTGAGGTATCATGTAATGTTACATGAGGCTTTCAGCTAGATAATATTCTGGAAATAGCTTCCTGGAGTAATGGTATGGGAGAAGCTTGGGATTTTGAGACATGCAAGTATATCTATGTTCTGATATCTGATAAAAATATTTTCTTTCCATAGAAAATCAATATCAGAAAATGAACTGAGCACTTGCTATTGTAGTGGGTTGTTAAGTGGGGTTATTATGGGTAATTGTTCATTATCAGTAGTGATGTTCTAATTTAAATTGATAGATAGGCCTCTTCCTTTGAAGATGTGATTATTGCAGCACTCAATACACTATATATTACCAAATTTAGAAATTTTGTTTTTTAATTATTCATGTCTTATTGACAACAAGTTTGCTTTGAGGCAATACAATAGGTTTTATAACTTCCCCCCACTTTGTATTATTTTTGATAGGGCAGTGCAAACCCTGCTAGAAGTTTGGAATTGGAAGTGTGGCATGATCTCGCTTTTGTCTACATAAACCTGTCTCAGTGGCGTGACGCTGAGATTTGTCTTTCCAAATCTGAGGCCATATGTTCTTTCTCTGCTACAAGATGCCATGCCACTGGTAAATTGTTATTATATTTTGATCTATAATGTCTTCTCATCCTCTTTCATTCGTTTTTTTTAACATGTAATGCCATTTTTAAGGAAGATTTTAAGTCTGTTGGTATGCAATACTAGCAATTTGTATCATCCACGAATAAATTGCACGGAAAATACACCTTAGCTTGGTAGGAAGTATTATGGAATACAATTTAGTATGTTGTTCGAAATTGAAAAATAGAGGAGAGGCAGTAGAAATTACGGTAAATTCAATTGCTTCTGGTGAAACCATTTGCCTTCATGACCACTGAGAAGCTACCTATGGTACCAAACACGAGCTTCCAGGGAACCGTGCGCCAATATTTTTTTTTAGTAGTGTTGGGCCATAGTGTAACTATTTTTTACTTTGACTAGTACAAGTCTCGAAACACTTGATTCATCTTGTGACTCAAAATTGTAACTTCTATTTCAGAACATTTGTTTATTATGAATTCGTTACGAGTTGCAAATTCTGAAACTCATTGAATTTTCAGGTGTACTTTATGAGAAAAAGGGTCTGTACAAAGAAGCCATAAAAGCATTTAGAAGTGCTTTGAGCATTGATCCCTTTCATGTCCCAAGCTTGATATCCACAGCCGTGGTTCTTAGACAGCTCGATAGCCAATCAAATGCAGTTATCAGAAGCTTTTTGATGGCCGCTCTTCAATCAGATCGAATGAACTCATCTGCATGGTATAATCTCGGGTTACTCTATAAATCTGAGGGTACGCAATCATCGAAACTAGAAGCTGCCGAATGTTTTGAGGCTGCAGCCTCCCTTGAAGAGACATCACCTGTTGAACCCTTCAGATGACCAGACCATATGCAATGCAAACTTTTGGTATCTTAATTTTTTTTTCACACAGTCGACCGCCGCGGTGGGGGAGGATGTATTCAGGGAGTAGTGGTGGAATTTGCCTGCACTTGCCCAGTAAATGAGTAAGAACAATTTGTTTTACTTTTACATACAAGAAAGTGATAGAAAGTTGTGTTGTATTTTTACATATTTTTAAAGAAAGTTATGTTGTTTCTTACATTTTTATTAATTGATGATTCAATTGGCATCTTCTTCTTAGTAGTTATTACTGCGACTTTTCACTTGTAATATTATTGTAAACTCTTATTTGCTTCAGAATTTTTTAGCAATTAATTATGTATGCATTATTCTATAAATATCCGTCTGTCCGACGGAATGTCCGAACATATAAAACAATAGGGTATTATAGCTACAGTGTCCTGGTTGTTTTGCGGCATCGTTGGAAATTTCGCCGTCAAATCACTCCTTTTATGCATAAGCGGAAGAGATAAAATCTTCGGCTGTCTCAGATTTTTATAAAAAATGGACTATTTGAATTCGAACTCAGGACCTCGAACTCAGGACCTGAAGATTCGAACTCAGGACCTGAAGATTTGATAATGAAACCCATATCATCAAATCAAGGGACAGCGACTATTTTAATTCAATTTTTTGATTTGAATTATAACATATTTTCAAAATAACCCTGAGATTTCTTTATCTTTTTCTTTTGCCTTTTTTGTGTTTGGTTAGGTATAGGAAAAAAGAGAGAGGAGAGAAATTTCCATTTTTTTTTTTAGTTTTTGTTATTCGGTTATCCGTTGTTTTATAAAGACAAGAATTCAAATTTTCTCGAAATTGTATTTTCAATAATTTTAAAGAACTTGAACTTATGAAATTTTATAGCTATTCAAAATGTGCGGTTTACCATTTTTAATCATTATGTCGTGATATAAATTTATTTATTTTTTGCTAATTTTACTTACTCTAAACAACTTAAATCATTTATTACTACTATGTTACACAAATTTATTCAAATCTTATTTTTTTTTTTTGGGATTGACCATGAGATTTTTTTTTTGAAATGTTGGAAATTCCGTCTCCAAATCACCCGATTCCTGCTTAAGCGGAACATGTAAAACTCTCGGATGCCCTAGGTTCTTACAAGAGACGCACTCCCTGAATTCGAACCCAAAATCTGAAGGCTAAATCATAAAGCCTATACCACTAAATTACGCCACTTGGGGACTTTTTTTTTTAATCATTAGATCATTATGCGTATTTAGTAAATCTTAAATCTTGATTTTTTTTCCTCACCAAAGAGCTAAATCAAAATTTTTGAAATTGCTCAGTATTTGTTTTAAATTAAAGTGACTTAATTAAATCTTGAACCAAAAAAAAAAAAATTGAGCGCCAAGAACATAAATGAGAGAAAAATTGCAGGCATTTGAAATAACATAAATTCGAAGGAGATTTAGATGGTTTGTCTCGACTCTCATGGGTTCTGAATTTTTGTCTTCCAACTCCCTGTTTTAGTCTTTCTGTTACCTTTGTTTATTTTTCTGTTTCTTTTAGGCCAAATGGAACCTGAAGTCAAATTCCATTCCATTGACTTTGGGAAAATTAATACTCCATTGCCCATCGATGAAAGTCAGAATGGTTATGTCCTTTTTACTCTCAACGAGGGATCACACAGTGTGGAAGGCAGGACTCCAAGGTGCTGATACTTTTCTTTTCCTTTTACAGGCTTTACCATTTGGTTAGCGGATCCGCAATGTTATCCTTTGACTTTACATAGTCAATCGAAATAACTCCAGTAGAGAGTAATTGTGGAGGTTGCTCTAGTTCATGTGGCAGGATGCAGGATCTATGCCGCAACAGTTGTATTTGAAAATTAATAACAATTTCAAAAACAGTTTTCATTGCTAATTAAACTTCCCAGTTTTAGATTTTCCATAATGTTTTACTCATAATGAGTTTACGCAATTGTTTTTAATGTAAAACTTCATTTTTGTTGCATTCATAACGAACAACATCACTTCTGGTATATGATCTTATAGTTTTTTCCTGTCATCTCATCTAAATGATATTTCATTTTCATTCTTTTTGGCCATCAGTCGACCAAAGCAAAGGGATGTTGGACACTTTTGCTCCTCAGCGGGAACCATATGTGCATACTTTACGAGTAAATCTTTCGTACAACGGAGATATGGTGATTGGCTTGTTGCATGGATGACGTGGTACCTCTGTTGCACCAAAAATTTTCTCATACTTTAGAGGAGGAGACGACTCCTTCTGGCGTGCTAACTCGAGGTATTTACTCAGCTGAGTCCCAGTTCATACTTGCCATTTTTCACACTACCTGAATGCGTAAATCAAGATCTATCTAGTGATTATTGCTCGACTGATTTCATGCTCGGTTGCTGCTTCATATACAGTTTGATGATGATGACAGAAGATGTCACATGGAACTCAAATATTCATTCGAAATCAAGAAGAGCAGATAAAGAGTAATTTTGCCGGAACAGTGTTTTTGCGGTGTCATTCTCAGTTCAATCAATATTCTCTACCTAAACGGTACATATATGTTGAACAATTGCTCTGTAAGTGTAGACTAGAGTTCTTTTATTAACTCATGACTTTGAATCAACTCTTTATACCAATTACTACACTTGCATATATAGCTCTTGTTCATTGGCTACGAGTAACTGTCGACACAGAAGCATGACCCAAAGTGAATGGAAAATTTAAGGGAGCCAAATCTCCCCATCACATATATATATATATAAAAGAATCATTGTCATTTTATTGTAAAATTAGTTGAAAATACAAAAGTTACAAAATCCGTGAGCACCTTTATTATGGATTCGAATCCTGAAAGCAATCTCTTTATGAAAAAAAGATACATCAAGACTAGAACATGACCTATACAAAGATCTCACACTTGTAAGACATGCATCATGAATCTTTCTATTCAAATCACATTGAATTTCCACATGAAACAAATCAAAATCATTTAATCTTTTACTCAAATGTCAAATCCTGCTACAACAAGTGAATGAGTCTCGGGTGGCCGTTAGAGGAAGCTGATATATCCAAATACATACAAGTCCAGCCGATTCTGAGGATTCAAGGGACAAATCCTACTTGAGTTTAGCATACAAGAAATGACTCCATTTGTACAACAAAATCCATAATGCAGCAAACAATTAGCAACAATGAGATCATTTGATTCGAGGAACAAACAAAACGAGATGATTACCTAAAAGCTCGAGTAATTACAAATGTTAATATCTAATTAAAAACTTGTACATATTCTCTGTCCATGAGAGATGCAAACCAATGACTATGCATTACATGAAAGACTGACAGGAAGCCGTAAGCCAAGTTTAATTAATTTATTACTAATTACATGTCGTGCTTAGCGCAATGATTACCATCCGCTTAGTAACGAGTTCAAATCCTGAAAATAACCTCTGCAAAAAAATATAAAATAAAAGGATGAAGTTGCATACAACACTGGAAACAGACTTCTCGGAGAAAACATGGGGATAAGACTGCATACAATCCTGAAAACAACTTCTCGACAAAACAGGGATAAGACTTCATCTATCAGGACCTTTCCCACTCCCTCCTTGAAGTAAGAGCCTTGTTTATTGAGTACGATTTTTTACTAATTACAATGATTAGTTTACAGCAAAAAACAACTTTAAAAGAAATAATAACTGACCATTCTCTCTCAATCACTTTTGCACTAATGTTACATAAATAAACAATGCAAAAGTGATTCCTCAAGAGATAATAGGCTGAATATTGTATAAAAATAAACAGCACAACTTATATCTTGCTATAAACAGAGAAACAAACGAAATCAAAGAATGATATACCAAAACTCATCATGACTCCAAAATATTTGATTCTTCATTGGAATCTACACTACCTGTTTTTTTTTTTTTTTTTTTGGATTATGTCAAGGATTATTATCCATTTATCCTCCAATCGGCAACAAACTCACCATCAAGGTTAATGACCATATTTGTGAGTGAAATTTGCTTATTTTATACAAAACGCATCCCAATTCTCCTAAACGATCTCCAAACACGTACCATAAAGATTAGATATCCAAATACCAATCTTTGCAGCAATAAAAAGCTCAATCATAACTCCAGTCTAGACTAGCTTGACCAAGGATTGGCGGGTATTCACTCAAAAATCATTTCATTTTTTTTAATAAGGCTATTTGCCCCTTACTAAGCTTTCAGGAAAGTCAAGCCTTGAGATCTCATTGTCTTCCTTTTGCCTTTTGAATCAGAAATGAACAGATATTTTATAGATGCAGAGAATCATCCTTGATTCCTATCGGTCAGGGCGGCTTTCCTTGAATAACCCTCCACGAATTTTCGAGAGTAGTTGGCTAATCCAAGGAAGGAGCGAGGTTCGGTGACGTTCTTGGGGGCAACTCCCTAATGGCCCTCACCTTCTCTAAGTCCATTCTGATGCGGCCACGCTCAATGATGTGGCCTAGGGTTTTTTCCTGCACAAAGGAACACCTTTCCTTCACATATAGCTGGTTCTCTCGCAGCTTCCCAAAAACTAGTTTCAAATGTTCACTGATTCCAACATGTGGTAGCTAAATTTTCTTTAAGCCATAAAAAAGCATTATCCTCTTCCATCCATCACCAAACAATTTCCACCCCAATTTCTCAATCAAGAAATCACAGCAAGTTTCCAATCATCTGTCCAAGCTATTTGGTAAATATTGCCAATCACCTTTTGCACTGTGATGTAGAGTACAAACCCTCAATACTCATTTAGCAATATTTCAATTTAAAAAAAAAATGAGTCCTTGAAAAAGTAGTGCTGATTTTCCTAATCCTAATGTTTGTATGACACCAAACCACCACATTCTCCAAGAGGCAAGAACATTTCTACTCGATGACACCTCACAGTTTCATATAATTGCATAGGGCACAGGACTGCCCCAAATTACCTTGACAAGATAATAAAAAGCTTTTCACTTCGCAGAAAAATGCCTTGTATTACAGATAGTGATCACAAATAAAAATATGAGGAATACAAATGAGAAAAAAATATAGCTGAAGAACACAATCACAACAAATCACTGTAAAGACGGATGTACAAAGAGTAGGAACTATAAGGAGGAACAATCTGAGCTGGCATGCATCCAAGATCAAAGCATACAGACAACATTAGGATGATAAATGATAATGTATTGCTACAAAACCTAGTCCAGAGAGCTACACATCTACACTGGAAATGATGGTGTATTATTACTACATAACCTAGTCCAGAAGGCCACGACTAACCAATGACCCAAAATTTTTATGAGCCTCTAAACCTTATTTAATCTTTATCCTTAATCCTCCAAAATGAATCAGCAGTCATGGGAGTAATTTTAAGCCTAAGAAAAGCACAAAAAGCAAATAGGAGAAGATTATTAAAAGAAAAAACCTACCCTAGATTTGCACATACCATGACCTGTTTAGAGAGTTCCAAGGCTCCGGCCTATGTATCTGCCTGAAAGATCATGTGAGAAAAGTATCAACGGGAGAGCCTGCTTTAATTTCCTTTCCACGCCACAAAATTCCAATTAATTATTTGAATCCCTTGAGTTCCAACTTGGTATGTGGTATTCTCTCTCATCCTGGACAAAAAACACAAATACAGGAGGAAAACAATTATGTCTCTTTGTGATATGTCAACTACCACTATGATTACTTCTATTCAGTAGGAAGTTATGAATGCTAGTATCTACATTTCAGCATCTAATCTTCAATCACTATGAAGCAATCTCGTACTCACTCTATGATACCAAATAATACAGCTGCTGAAGTAATGCCAGTAAAAGCAATAGCTTCAAAAAATATTTTTCACAACATCAGGAGCAAATTTCTAGCAGATTACCGGTAATAAATACTAATAAGATGTCATTAACCAAACACTAATATTATAAGTACCCACACAATTAAAGGAAGCTCATAACATACTAGCCCTGAAGAGTAACAGAAAGGTCAAGCAGCTCCACATAAAAAAAAAAAAGCAGACAAAATAACAAATGACTTCAAGTCAAAACTAAGACTTAATAACAAACAATACTGAAAATAAATGTTGCTACTAATTGGAACTCCTAGTCATTGTATATGAGCAGAATGACTACTGCAAGCTAAACTGAGATTCAGGCATTCCAACCATTCCCACAATCTCGTCATCATAAATTGAGCCTTCCACAAGGGAAAACAGAGGGAAAAAAACTGAAGGCATCTCCAATCACTGCAGTTATGCCTGTTGGGAATGAGCACCACCGTGCCCACCACTGTAACCACTCAAGGTCTGTGAAGAATCAGACCTCCAGGGTGCATTTGTATACCCTGAATTCCCATTTGTGTCACCATATTCATTCTCTCCACCTCGCCCACCAGCAGCTCGATAACCACCAGAATGAGGACCAGTGCTTCCACCATAATTACCGTACCCATAACCTTGATTCCCATACCCAGAAGCCCCACTTGGGGATTGGCCCACAGGACCAGAAACAGCACCTCCCCTAGTGGCCCCATAGCCTATAATTGCATCATAGCCTGAAGTGCCGTAACTGGAAGGATTTTGGATTCCCCAGGAACTCTTCATGGCACCAGGTGCTGCACCCACAAAACCAACACTTGGATATCCATATGCTCCTGTGGGACCACCAAAACCAGCACCAGAGCTTGCATAACCACCCATACCGTAACTACCATAACCACCATATCCAACTCCATCACTAGCTGCTCCATAACCATAACCTGCTGCCCCGTAGCCAGCATAAGGTGGGAAACCACCTGCATTACTTTGGGTTTTCATATATCTGTTCCCATCCATTCGGCCATCAAATGAACCAGTATCGGCACCAAAAGCACCGTAACCTTGATAGCCCCCACTACGACTCCCACCACTTGCATCTTTAGGGAGGGCTCGTTTTACCTCCACAAGTTTACCATTCAACTCATGAAAGACCTTCTGAAGAACACTATCAACTGCATCTTCTGTTTCAAAGGTGATAAAACCAAAACCACGAGGCCGCAGAGTATTCTGGTCATACATAACTACAACGTCAGTTACATTACCATAATTATCAAAATACTGACGGAACTCATCCGCTGTCAAAGTAGGTGGTAGCCCTCCAACAAAAATCTTTTTAGTTTTGAAATATCCCTCTCCTTTGGAACCTCTGCCAGCATTAAAATTTAGTGATTTGTTTTGTTCTTCCCTTGACAAAGCCCTTTTTGCTTCCACCTATGTAGCCAAAGGTAATTAAATACTGAAAAAGATACACATATTTACATGTGTGTCTGCATGTCAAGCAAGAGCAAGAAACTAAGACCAGTAGGGTTTATTATAACAGTCATAAACATTTTTAATATAAGACAGTACATCTACATACAGATAGAAGAAAACAAATAATACAAAGAATGTCAGTTAGAATGCTTTCAATTTGGTCAAAAGGAAAGCAAAAATCAAAATATGTACAACCATTGTGAAAGCAAATAATCTGTATTCAAGCAACAATATGTTGGCCGTAATGGCTTTATCCAATACCAAATCTTAGGAAATCCAACCAAAAGGTTTAAGCTATTAGGTGAAGGGTACGGCAGTAATACTACAGTGTAAGTAAGCCATATCAAATACTAGCCCATATTGGACCGGTTAACACCAAAATTGTATTTAAATTACATGTAAGAAACAAACAATGTACCATTCTGGCCACTAATATTACCAAATGTTGCGAAGTCCAACCTAAAGGTTTAAGCTATTAGAATAAGTAAGCCATACCAAATACTAACCGTTATTGGACTGTTTAACACAAAAATTTTATTTAAGAAACAAACAATTTTCTATTCTGGTGAGAAGCATTCAAAAACATAAAAGAGCAAGCACAGGTCGGCAATGCAAAGTATGAACAACTAAATGGAACAATGGCGGACTTCAATTATATAAGTAAGACTATTGACACTCCTGTGATCTTAAATATAATAAACCTAAAACCAAACATAACCACCCATAAAAACAAATACAATAAAACCAACAAATAAGTCATGAGCTGATGAGCCTTGCCCTAAGACCCCAATTGAGCATGCTAATCACAGGCTTGTAATCAAAATCACACTTCTATTACCAGTCAAAAAACCTCAGAAACGAATTTTGAAGCTCAAGAATCAAACCCTAATTACCCATCACCAGTAAATATCAGCATTGATTAATCAATTAGTGACACTCAATAAGTACCAGCATCATGAACTAGGAAAGCCAACCATCAATTAATAAGTAAAATAAAAATAAAAAAAAATCAAAATTTCAAGCATTCCCAAAAAACAAAACAAAATAAATAAAAAAATTTTGATAAAAATGAGAGGGTCACTCACTGGGCGGCCATCAATGGTGTGCTTTTCCTGGAGGACTTGATCAACATAGAAGCATCAGAGAAGACGACGAAGCCGAAGCCACGCGGACGACCGGTCGTTTTGTCACGCATAATGACGACTTGCGAAACGTCGCCGTATTGGGTGAAGTAATCCCTCAGCGTGCCTTCGGGTGTCCCATGCTATTCCTCCAATGAATAGCTTCCCCTCGTCTGATTCCATATTTGAATTTTCTTCTTCTTTTTCTCTCTCTACTGAATCAAGTGAGAGAGTCAAAGGAGGGAAGGGTTAGGGTTTGTTTTTGTTTTTTGGGAATCTTTAGCCTGTGTCGGTAAATTACAATGAATGTACCGGTGGAGAGGAAGCAACTGAGGAAGCAACTCTTACGACGTCGTTTATCGTGGTAATTGTTTTTAACTTTAAGTTATAAAATTTAATTGATCTCTTCACCAATAGGGGGTGGTGGCGCAGTTGGCTAGCGCGTAGGTCTCATAGCTTCTGAGTGATCCTGAGGTCGAGAGTTCGAGCCTCTCTCACCCCATTAATAAATTTTTTGCTACTTTATAAAGATTGAGTGACATCCGGCAATTGAATTCTTTATTTATTTTTTTTAAAAAAAAAATTAAGAATTTCAATATTTTTAGATTGAACATTAAAATTTTTAGTTATAAATATATATATTTAGAATTAAAAAATAATTTACATAATTAAAAAATTTATTAACAAAAACTGGACTTAACCGGACTTGAGTTTTTTTAATCTAAATCTGATATGAGACCGATTCCTAAAAATTCACATTCGGGTCAGATCGAGCTCGAAATTTTATGTCACTCCTAATATTGATTTTTCGAATGCAGTATTATTCTATTATTAAAAGATAAATTTTTTTAAAACTAAAATAAAATGAGTAGTGATATTTCATCCTCTCAATTTATCTCAATAACTCTTATTTTTTAATTAATCTCATTTTCTAGAAATAACAAATATTTACCACTATGACGATACTATCTCAATCAATAATTACTTTACTCATTTATCCAATCTTCCCCAAGAAATTCTTCGGCTATATATTGCATGAATTTTTCTACACCGTCTCTATTAGACACATGGAATTCTGTTTTTAAATTTTCAAAATAATATTCTTTTTGGATTGAGTAATTCCTCTCCACCAATCCTATAAACTTCATTTTAATGAATATTGCATCATGTCAATTTTTGATTCACTAGTTACATCTTCATCCGTAAAGAAGGTAAAGAAATATTGCATGGTTTGTCCCCAATTTCCTAGGGTTTCTCTAATATCTATACTGCAATCTATATTTAAATATGTACCATATGGTGCTATGACTTGTTCATCCTTTTGATGAGGTATGAATTGTTTAGACCATCCATCTAAATTCTTCTGTCTCTTTGGATTGTTCCAATATCCTTTTTTAAAGATTTTATCTCCTTTAGAGTTTTTTGTACTATTACTTGGGTCATTATATATTGTACTGGGTTCATTATTTATTGCACTAGGTCCACCTGTTTGACCTGTTTTTATTTCTTCCATTTTTTCATCCATATAAACCTTTGGATTAATGTTTAATTCTTCAAGATTAAAGATTAATTCTTCAATCTCTTGATTCATTTTGCTCATTTATTTGTATTCCTTTATCTTTTTGTTTTTGTTTTTCTATTTCAAAATTTTCTTTTTTTTGGGAGATGGTTTTTTATTATCCAATCGGCATAACTCCCTTGAACACAAGGTTTTGTATTTATTTTAAACACATCTTCATTTCGTGCTCTGAAGATTTCTTTATTTTTCTTTGTAGATTTATTTTTATTTTTTATTTCCTTTTCTATGGTTTTTACCATTATTTGTAAATCAATTAATCTTACGTCAATTTCTTCAATTTTTTGGATTAATTTATCTATTTTTTTATTTATACTTTCTATGACTGTTGTCATTTTAATCAACCTCCATTTTATATCCTGGATTAATTGCTTCCTCTAAATTGTTTACATCTTTTTTCAGTTTATAGTTTTTATTTAAAAGAAATGGTGCCGTTTTTTAGGGTCATATTCCTTGCCTTTTATAATATTCAATATTCTTTTCTATTTTTTGTTGAATATGTTCTTTTACACTTTATCATGTTTATTTAATTTATCCATTTTTGGGCCTTTTATTTGATTCAGAAGGTTCTCCTTCTACCCAATCTATTTTTCTTTTAACAACCATGTTGTTATACCAGTACACTTGTTCGGTTGTAGCTTCCAACATTCCAATTATCATTTTTATTTTTAGTTCTAATTCTATATCTATTTTCCTATCTCAATTTGATTTTTTAACATAATTAATTTACTTTCTAGATTTAATAAATCTCCATTATCGTCAATTGAGAGTTCATTTAATGCTCTGATAAAATTATTGATTTTATCGTGATTATTCATCTGAGTTTTGTTATTTGAGCAACAACATGTATTTCTTTTGTTACTTTTTGAAAGTTCGATTTTACACAAAGTTCTGACCCTATGCGGAAATAATCACAATTAATTGAGACAAGTCCTAATTAATGTGTCTATGGAAAATCAACTACCAACCACCATATCCAACAACAATAAATTCCACAATATTAATTTAATACGAAATGTAAATTGCGGAAAGGTAAATCAATCACACAAAATCAACACAATAATTTTGGTGACGAAGTGGAAAACTATTCCGAGTAAAAAACCACTCCGGGTATAGGCTACCACCCGAATCCACTATATCGAGAAATAACTTACAGCGATGGTCAAGACCTATGGTGGCAACTCCACCGACTCAAGTACCTCTATACTGCAAGAACTCAAGGAACTCCTCAAGCTCGCGACCCACGGTTTTCTTCAGAACCTCTGAAGTCTCTGAGTAGATTATATCACCAATTGACGCCGGAACTCCGACTACCAAACTTCCTCCTAAAGAACTCTAAAGGATTAGAGAATTTGGGTTAAGTTGTGTTGAAGGTTTATCAAAGAATGGATTTCACCATTAACAAAGAAGACATAAGATTCAAAGAGTCTTCAAGGTGAAATCAAATAGAGTTGAAAGCTTTGAGAGTATTTGGCTCAAGAGAAATATGCTTCAACCCTTGAGAATGGCGGCTAAGGGTTATATTTATAGGTAGGGTGAAAACCTAGGGTTTTGCAGGCCAAAAACGCGTCCAGATGCGACTGGCGTTCGAACGCTTACTAGAACGCTACACGAACGCGCCCTTTCTGTGAAGACTCGTTCGAACGCCAATCGAACGCACAACGAACGTGAACTCTCTGGAATGCTCTCGTTCGAACCCCACAAGAACGTGCCTCGAACGTTTGCTCTCTGGAATGCTCTCGTTCGAACCCAATAGAGAATGTGCCACAAACGCCACACGTTCGAACCCATAAACGAACGCAGCACTAACGCTAATCGTTCCAACACTGCAACGAACGCACCACGAACGCACAGCAGCCAGAAACCAGTCCAATTGCACAAAGATCTTCATGAAAGATTACAACTCAATTGAACTTATTTTGTCACAGACACATGCCAATAAAAATGGAACTCACAATCTCCCCCTTTGGCATTCCGTGACAAAATACTACCTAATACAAAGACTACGGTAATAGACCCAAAAAGCAAATAGTCAACTGTCAACCATCAAACAGTGACATATTACAAATGGACTCGATCTAACACCTAACAAAGTAGTCTTGAAAGTAATGCCACCGCAGCAACATACCTGTTTACCTGAAACATCCACAAACAACAGTATACCGTGAAAAGCATTGGGATAATCAAGAAAAACATAAAACAGGTAAATCATTTTTCTCCTCCCCCTTAATCTGAACTCTCCTTAAAAACAGAGATATTACCCATTTACTCCCCCTTTTTGTCACGAAATGACAAAGCATGCATACACCGGGAGAAACAACAAACATATATTAAAACTTACTCCCCCGCACAAACAGGCACCCAAATATAAGCGAGACATTCAAGATAGAATATTTTCATTAAAATACGTCAAATGTTTGCAATACATCTCATAATCAATCAAAAGGGTGAGAGGACATCATAACAGGTTACAAAAATTATGATCCCAAAGATAAACAGACTCCTAACTCAAATAAAACAAAACTGCTAGTCAGACTCTGAACTGGCAGAGGAACCCTCATTATCAGAAGCCGCATTACAATCCGCAATATGGCGAGCAAACTGAGCTTCCAAGTTACGAACAGTCGAACGAATCTCCGATTGGCCTCCTGAGAGTAGACGAAGCTCGGCCAGGATAGTGGCATGAGAGTCCAAAATGCGCTGGTAAAAGTCTGGAGGAGGACCAGCGGAAGAGAGGAGGAGCAGCCGGGGCAGACGGGGCAGGATCAGGAGCAGGAGCAGCCGCTGGTGCAGGAGCACGAGCATAGGCAGGTAGATGAGCAGCTCCTGAGGAGACAGTCTGACGCCCTATGGGCTTGAGAAGAGGGAGAGGGGGATCATGAACAAAGCCAGGGATCAGAGCCGAGATGATACGACGAATAAGACACCCGTAAGGAAGAGTGTGAGCAACATATGAAACAGTGCGAATACGTATCATCTCCCGCACAATCACACTGAGGATGTCTATGGAAAGTCCCTGCTCTATGGCATAAAGAAAAGCAATCCTGGCAAGAGGTTGGGTGTTGACATGCGATTTAGGCCAGAGATTGTGGCAGACAATCCGATTGAGCAAACGATAGGAGGGGAGTAAGGTGGCAACAACAATAGTACCTCCGACAATCGGACGATGTTGTCCAGAGGCAACATCCAAAATCAGCTGATCAGAGGGGCCTTCAGTAGGAGGCCAGGGGTACTCGGGAAATGGCACCTCAGGGATAGCAAGAACCCTAGATAAGACAGAAGCATCAATGTCCAGGTAAGTGCCCCGAATGTACACGGAAAAGGAGGTGGCGGAGACAACCTCCAGGTTGGAGTAGAACTCCTGGACAAGCTGTGGCGAAGGACCAACGAAACCTGATAAGAGAGGACCCCAACCACGGTTAATCAGTAATGGCACAATCCCGGAGTCTCGCAACTCATCTGTCAAAACGTTGCGCTCCAAAAACAAGCTGCGTTGCGAGAAGTGATCATCGAAAATCTTAGCAGCAGCAGGACTGCGAAAACGATCTCATGGAAGAGAATCACGGGGGCGTTTCTTCGAAGCAATGGACTTCTTAGGCATCTAGATCACAAATGAAATGCACAAAGTGAGAAACAACCCAAAGCAGATCAGATAAGAGAGAAACAGGCTCAGAAGAAACAAAACGCATTCGAACGGAATTCAATGAGCGTTCGAACGCGATGGCGATGAACCGACAACTAAGAGCCCAGAACAGACGCAAATCGCCATCAAAGATAACCTCAAAAACATGGATAACCACATCCCGAAGGATACATAAGCCTTGATCAAGGAAACAAGGCAAAATCCAAGAATAAAAACGAAACCCTAGAAACAGATCTGAGAGATAAAAGGAAACAGAAGAGAAATGAAGAAAACCTTACCTTGATGATGGAGTTACACCGAAATCAGGGGAGGAAGGCCACACAAAACAGATCTGACTTGGAAATGAAGGGATTTGATGAGAAAAGCGAAGAGACAAAGAGGAAAGAGGAGAGAAAAGAATTGTGCGAACACAAACACGCACGAAGACTATTTAAATAGCCCGAAAGCGTTCGAACGAAAGTTCGAACGATATACGAACGAGTGTCTAATGACTGTTCGAACAGAAAATAAAACGAAACACCAACGAAAAACGTTCGAACGAAAATAAAAACGATACACGAACGAAAAACAGACACAGTGCATACCAGGAAAAGACACGGCAAACACGGACTGGAAGGCACATCAGGCAAATACAAAGATACCCAGTCAGTATTCAAATGATTATGACAGGAAACAATATGCATCATTTTAAAAGAGGTTAAATACATCATGCATATGACATAAACACCAAAGCATATAAAGCACTTGCGTGGAAAATAAAGTGCATAACGAATCAAGGCTTAAGACCTTATTTTATGAGCTGGACACAGCCAAAGAAATCCATCTCTAAACAAACCAAGTCCACAAAATGGATGTTCAAACCCAGCACCACTAGGACCTGAAAATAAGCAACATTGGTTGCATGCTATATTATTTACCCCAGAAATATCACGAGCTCATATTTAACAACTCTTTCGAGTGAAGGGTTTTTGCCCTTATCTTTTGAATTTGGCCATTTTGGCTCTTTTGCACTTGAGTCAATTTCTTTTTAAATATATTTCTTTTTACTTTTACAAGGGGATAGCAAGGTCAACTAGTCAAAGGTCACACTATTAAGCAAACAAAGCATGGAAGAGATTAGATTGCCATTCCAAAAACTCATACATGCGACCAAGCCTTGAAAAAAAAAACGTGTATGTGTAGGTGCAAGCACAAGATATACCAAAGGTTTTTATCACACACACTCATGTATAATATTGTATATAGAGCATCAAGAAAAATAACAGCATATCATACATGCATAATCATATATCCTACATACCAGGATCACATGCACATGCTATTCATGCTCTAACAAGCCATAAAAATATTTTTGGTCTTTTCAAAATATATAAATTTTTTTTTTGATTTTTCTGTTTTAAAGCACAAAAAAAAATAAAGACACAAAACAGCTTGCAAAACATCCAATGATACGTGGAGTTGTATCCCCGAGTGCAGATCATACTACCGTCCATTCGGAATCGGCTATGAAATTTATGTCCGGGTTTCCATCCAATATACCAAGGGATATATAACAAAAACAAGACACACACACACCCATATGCTGTGAAAATAAAATAAACGTGCAAAAACATAAAATACACGCACACACACATGCAATGGGAAAATAAAAATGCATCTTTCAAGCAGAGTTACACCGAAGTGTACTCTCATAATGTCCATCAGGACATGCAGAGGAAGATGGGAATTCATCTTGCTTCCTCACCCAAACTTTTCTAGGAGCCTCATGCACATGAGAGTTCCCAGACAACAAAGCAAGTTTCTCACTCAAGAATTGAGCTTGTTTGGTTAGTGCAGAAACTTGAGACATTAGATTTGACGAATCAAATCTAGGAGACACACTCTTAGGCCTTCTCTTTTGCTTGTGCAAATGAAACACTTAGGCCTAATATGTCCAGCCTTGCCACAGTGGTGGCACACAGGCACAAACCTCAGATGAGAGTGAGGTTTTCCCACAATACCTCTAGATCGAGGTTGAGTCACAGGACGAGGAACAAAGGAGGAATCACATGACTACACACAACAGGCTTTTTGCCTAAGTCACGTTTAGCTGCTACAGGCACAGCTTTGGAAGAAGAAGCCTTATCACAGTTAGGCTCAGAAATAATTCCTAACATACGGTCCACTTTTTTATTTCCACTAGAAAATACAGACAACTGGGTTCTAGTATTCTTCAAGTTCAGTCTCTAAAGCTAGGACCTTATCAATAAGACCTCTATTCCTCTCCTCTAGGTCATCAACCATCAAAAGGCTATGCTCAAATTTGGCTTGAGCTTCATTCTTTTCTAGCTCTACAATTTTCAGCCTTTTATTGACCTCAATGTTAGTCTTCTTAATAGCTAAACTCTCATTAAACAGTTCAGCATAAGCTACCTGAAGACTATCCTCATCAACAGACTCATCAAGAGAGACTTCAGAATCATCATCATTAACAATGATCTCTCTATCATCAGTCACACTAGCAGTAAAAGCAATATAATTGCCTTTAGGAGAGTCATCACCTTCAGAATCACTAAGTGATGCTGCCATGGCTTTCTTGCCTCTAGCCCTAAGGTATGTGGGACACTCAGATTTAACATGCCCACATCCTTCACATTCATAGCACTGGGCACCATGGGATCTACTATCCCTATCCTCTCCAGACTCACTCCTGCTATGCCTACTCTCTCCAGGCATAACCTCTCTATCCCTGTTACTGCTATGGCCACTCTTCTTAATTTAAGAAATTTCTTAAACTTCTTTGCAAACAAGGCCAAATCACGATCCGTGATGGTATCATCATCACCAGACGAATCATGCACAACTTCCTTAGCGATTTTCATCGCAAATGTTTTTGGCTCTCTATAACCAGGAAGCTTTTTCTCATAAACCTGCAGTTTTCCTACGAGTTCATCTAAATCAAGCTTATCGAGATCATTACTTTCCTCGATGGCAGTAATCTTGGGTAGGAATTTATCAGGAAGAGATCTAAGGATTTTTCTAACTATCCTATTTGTAGGTATAGTCTCACCTAGGTTAAAACTAGAGTTAACGATATCGTTAATCTCAGCATAAAATTCATCAAAGGTCTCATCATCTTTCATTTTGACGACCTCAAACCTAGTGGCTAAATCCTGGAGTCTATTATTTTTAACAGACAATGTGCCCTCATGCACAGTCTGCAGGATGTCCCAAGCATCCTTGGCTATCTCACACATTGAGATTCTCATAAACTCAGCAGAACACACAGCACCATGTATGGCATTAACAGCCTTGCTGTTCCTATTGCTAGCATCAAATTCGTCCTTGGTCCAGGTCAATTTGTCTTTAGGGGTAGTGACCCCATCAACAGTAACAACGGGAGGTTTCCACCCGTATTCAACAGTCATCCAGACCCTCTCATCTAAGGACTTAAGGAACGCTCTCATGCGAACCTTCCAATGCAAATATTCTGTGCCATCAAAAAATGGCGGACAATTTAAGGGTTGACTACGCTCCATAGCTAATGGGTCAAGGATCGAGTTCAGGCTCTGATACCAATTGAAAGTTCGATTTTACACAAAGTTCTGACCCTATGCGGAAATAATCACAATTAATTGAGACAAGTCCTAATTAATGTGTCTATGGAAAATCAACTACCAACCACCATATCCAACAACAATAAATTCCACAATATTAATTTAATACGAAATGTAAATTGCGGAAAGGTAAATCAATCACACAAAATCAACACAATAATTTTGGTGACGAAGTGGAAAACTCTTCCGAGTAAAAAACCACTCCGGGTATAGGCTACCACCCGAATCCACTATATCGAGAAATAACTTACAGCGATGGTCAAGACCTATGGTGGCAACTCCACCGACTCAAGTACCTCTATACTGCAAGAACTCAAGGAACTCCTCAAGCCCGCGACCCACGGTTTTCTTCAGAACCTCTGAAGTCTCTGAGTAGATTATATCACCAATTGACGCCGGAACTCCGACTACCAAACTTCCTCCTAAAGAACTCTAAAGGATTAGGGAATTTGGGTTAAGTTGTGTTGAAGGTTTATCAAAGAATGGATTTCACCATTAACAAAGAAGACATAAGATTCAAAGAGTCTTCAAGGTGAAATCAAATAGAGTTGAAAGCTTTGAGAGTATTTGGCTCAAGAGAAATATGCTTCAACCCTTGAGAATGGCGGCTAAGGGTTATATTTATAGGTAGGGTGAAAACCTAGGGTTTTGCAGGCCAAAAACGCGTCCAGATGCGACTGGCGTTCGAACGCTTACTAGAACGCTACACGAACGCGCCCTTTCTGTGAAGACTCGTTCGAACGCCAATCGAACGCACAACGAACGTGAACTCTCTGGAATGCTCCCGTTCGAACCCCACAAGAACGTGCCTCGAACGTTTGCTCTCTGGAATGCTCCCGTTCGAACCCAATAGAGAACGTGCCACAAACGCCACACGTTCGAACCCATAAACGAACGCAGCACTAACGCTAATCGTTCGAACACTGCAACGAACGCACCACGAACGCACAGCAGCCAGAAACCAGTCCAATTGCACAAAGATCTTCATGAAAGATTACAACTCAATTGAACTTATTTTGTCACGGACACATGCCAATAAAAATGGAACTCACACTTTTGTTTTTAGCTATTGTAACTTGTTCGAAAATAAATTTTTCTTGCTCATTGGCTCTTAATATATTATCAATCATGATTATTTTTAATCTTTTTTCTATATTTTCAGGCTGTTTATCTATCTTTTTTCTGAATACTTTCAATTTTATATTTAATTGTTTCATATCCTCTATGGACTTGACTTCTAGGTTTTCTAATCCTTTAAGAAAATGATATATACTTTTTTTTCATATTAATCAGAATGTAATTGATCTAATATTTCTTCTTCTGGATCATTATACTGTTGATTGGCAATTATTTGATTTATTTGATTATTACTCAAATATATAAGATTTCCTTCATTGTCTACAAAATCCTAGAATTAATTCATCTTCTTCCTCTAAAGGAAGTAGTGGGTTAATATAAGTATTACGTACCGTAGTACTATTCATACTTTCTACAAACTATGACGATACTATCTCAATCAATAATTACTTTACTACCCACCAATCAAAATCTTGAAATTATGATGATCATCCAAGCTATGCTTGTTCAACTCATATTTTATAATTTGTAATGCGAATCTTTGATGTAATCATGGACCAAAATGGTAATTAGAGATTTTTATATTTATATAAAGAAGTCTGAAATATATAAAGATCACAAGTTATGTGGCTATAGCTTCTGACTTGCTGGTGGTTTTAGGAAGAGCAAAGGCAATGATTCCTTGGAATGTAGTTGGAGATATGATTGTTTTTGCGTATTTGTAATCGATTAGAATTGAAATAAGCTCGAATCGTAATAGTTAAATGAATCCAAAATAAATTGTTTACGTAGTTGTAGGAATTAGAATCAGAATCAAGTTGTATTCTCATGAATGTGTTTATATTATCTAGTAATCAGAATGAATTATTAACAAGTTACAAAAATACCAGTAGTTAAAATTACTTATTAATTTACTATATAAAAAATTTATTGTTAATTATTAATTATTGATTTATTATTACTTATTATTAATTTGTTATTAATGATTGATTTATTATTATTATTATTATCATTTTAATATTTTATTAATTTTTTAAATATTAAAGAAGACTACAAAGATGGCAAGTAATCCTAAGCTTTTATAATTTCAAAGTTAATTCTATAAAAGGATCTGACAATTATCTTGCTGATCATACCAGCGTACGTCGTTGGTTTTTTATAGTGGACGGGACCACTTTTTCTAAAAATTTTATTATCATATTGCAAAATTTGATTATAGAAATAAACAATCTATTTAGATTTCCTTCTACTTCTAATTTTATAAAATTTAAAATTTGTATTTTAATTATGAATTTCAACATGCTATCTATTGATTTAATCTTAGATCCTGGTACAGATTGATACGTGGAATTGTATCCCAGGTGCAGATCATATTACCGTCCATTCGGAATCGGCTAAGTTTCCATCTGATATACCAGTCTGTACTTGGCTCTTATACCAAATCAATAAAAAACTTATGAAGTTTATCATATTTCAAATGGTTTCCCTATCATTCTCCATATATTTAATATTTAAATGTAAAATAAAATCATATTCATTTAAAATAAACCTTTTGGCCTACCTCGCTTCCTTTATATGCGCACTGCACTATTCCAATTCTCCTTACAGCAGTAACCTTCGTCTCCTTCCTCGGCCATGATCACACGTCTATGGCTCCACGCCCTGCGACTTTCAGATCAGCTGAGGACTTTTGAGACTCACTGTATGCAGTTTGGAGAGGTGGGATAGATTTGTATTCATACGAAGGACTAAAGGTTTATGAAAAGATTTATTTTATTGATATAATATTATTTTACAAACATATTTATATTAAATACACACAAGAAGGATAGGTACTTCCTTCTTTTTAGCCTATATAATACATGGAAATTAAGTTTACATTCATCATTGAATAGTGGTCGTGTTTACAAGAGGTGTTTCTGAAGATTGAAGAAGCTAAGAAAAATTGCTAAGAGAAAATTTTTTTTTCCCTTAAAGTATTTTCTTTTGGTTTACTTTATTTCTTTTGAAGTTTTTATATTTTCTTATTTTCATTTTACCCTTATTTTTTCTTTTACGTTTTCTTTCATATGTCATTTGACATCCCCATTGTGTAGGCATATTGGTTTTATCACAACATATTGCTATGTTTGCTTTTTTGCTTTTATTTAATAGTCTTTTTTGAAAACAAAGTTCTTCTAATCTTTGTTTCAAAAACAATATTCTTCCACCAAGGGTGTCGTGTATATCTTCTGTGTTTTCTTTATGCTTTTCATATTCATTTATGAAATATATATATCCCAAGGTGTGGGCAATTTCATAAAATATAGTTGTTTTAAATCCTTAAGATTTTCTCCACTATTGTAATATTCATAATAATATTTTTGGAATTCACAAGTGTATTCATTTATATAGCACATTTTACATATTGATAATTTTTGTAAATTGGTTATTGCCCTTTGCATGGCTTTCTTTATATTTGCTTGGGTTTGATTTATCCAATCTTCCCCAAGAAATTCTTCGGCTATATATTGCATGAATTTTTCTACTCCGTCTTTATTAGACACATGAAATTCTGTTTTTAAATTTTCAAAAATAATATTCTTTTTGGATTGAGTAACTCCTCTCCACCAATCCTATAAACTTCATTTTAATGAATATTGCATCATGTCAATTTTTGATTCACTAGTTACATCTTCATCCGTAAAGAAGGTAAAGAAATATTGCAGGGTTTGTCCCCAATTTCCTAGGGTTTCTCTAATATCTATACTGCAATCTATATTTAAATATGTACCATATGGTGCTATGACTTGTTCATCCTTTTGATGAGATATGAATTATTTAGACCATCCATCTAAATTCTTCTGTCTCTTTGGATTGTTCCAATATCCTTTTTTAAAGATTTTATCTCCTTTAGAGTTTTTTGTACTATTACTTGGGTCATTATATATTGTACTGGGTTCATTATTTATTGCACTAGGTCCACCTGTTTGACCTGTTTTTATTTCTTCCATTTTTCATCCATATAAACCTTTGGATTAATGTTTAATTCTTCAAAATTAAAGATTAATTCTTCAATCTCTTGATTCATTTTGCTCATTTATTTGTATTCCTTTATCTTTTTGTTTTTGTTTTTCTATTTCAAAATTTTCTTTTATTTTTGGGAGATGGTTTTTTATTATCCAATCGTCATAACTCCCTTGAACACAAGGTTTTGTATTTATTTTAAACACATCTTCATTTCGTGCTCTGAAGATTTCTTTATTTTTCTTTGTAGATTTATTTTTATTTTTTATTTCCTTTTCTATGGTTTTTACCATTATTTGTAAATCAATTAATCTTACGTCAATTTCTTCAATTTTTTGGATTAATTTATCTATTTTTTTTATTTATACTTTCTATGACTGTTGTCATTTTAATCAACCTCCATTTTATATCATGGATTAATTGCTTCCTCTAAATTGTTTACATCTTTTTTCAGTTTATAGTTTTTATTTAAAAGAAATGGTGCCGTTTTTAGGGTCCTATTCCTTGCCTTTTATAATATTCAATATTCTTTTCTATTTTTTGTTGAATATGTTCTTTTACACAGTTTATTACTGTTCTTTTATCATGTTTATTTAATTTATCCATTTTTGGGCCTTTTATTTGATTCAGAAGGTTCTCCTTCTACCCAATCTATTTTTCTTTTAACAACCATGTTGTTATACCAGTACACTTGTTCGGTTGTAGCTTCCAACATTCAAATTATCATTTTTATTTTTAGTTCTAATTCTATATCTAATTTTCCTATCTCAATTTGATTTTTTAACATAATTAATTTACTTTCTAGATTTAATAAATCTCCATTATCGTCAATTGAGAGTTCATTTAATGCTCTGATAAAATTATTGATTTTATCGTGATTATTCATCTGAGTTTTGTTTATTTGAGCAACAACATGTATTTCTTTTGTTACTTTTGTTTTTAGCTATTGTAACTTGTTCGAAAATAAATTTTTCTTGCTCATTGGCTCTTAATATACTATCAATCATGATTATTTTTAATCTTTTTTCTATATTTTCAGGCTGTTTATCTATCTTTTTTTTGAATACTTTCAATTTTATATTTAATTATTTCATATCCTCTATGGACTTGACTTCTAGGTTTTCTAATCCTTTAAGAAAATGATATATACTTTAATATCAGAATGTAATTGATCTAATATTTCTTCTTCTGGATCATTATACTGTTGATTGGCAATTATTTGATTTATTTGATTATTACTCAAATATATAGGATTTCCTTCATTGTCTACAAAATCCTAGAATTAATTCATCTTCTTCCTCTAAAGGAAGTAGTGGGTTAATATAAGTATTACGTACCGTAGTACTATTCATACTTTCTACAAACTATGACGATACTATCTCAATCAATAATTACTTTACTACCCACCAATCAAAATCTTGAAATTATGATGATCATCCAAGCTATGCTTGTTCAACTCATATTTTATATTTGTAATGTGAATCTTTGATGTAATCATGGACCAAAATGGTAATTAGAGATTTTTATATTTATATAAAGAAGTCTGAAATATATAAAGATCACAAGTTATGTGGCTATAGCTTCTGACTTGCTGGTGGTTTTAGGAAGAGCAAAGGCAATGATTCCTTGGAATGTAGTTGGAGATATGATTGTTTTTGCGTATTTGTAATCGATTAGAATTGAAATAAGCTCGAATCGTAATAGTTAAATGAATCCAAAATAAATTGTTTACGTAGTTGTAGGAATTAGAATCAGAATCAAGTTGTATTCTCATGAGTGTGTTTATATTATCTAGTAATCAGAATGAATTATTAACAAGTTACAAAAATACCAGTAGTTAAAATTACTTATTAATTTACTATATAATAAATTTATTATTAATTATTAATCAATAATTATATTATTAATTATTGAATTATTATTACTTATTATTAATTTGTTATTAATGATTGATTTATTATTATTATTATTATTATCACTTTAATATTTTATTAATTTATTAAATATTAAACTAGGGTAAAATGGTAATTTCTCTTTTAAATTGGGAATGTGATTTACATTCTTGATTCTTCGGTGTGTGATGAGAATGTGAATTTTGTGGAGCCCACTCATTCCCATTATTTTCCCATTCTAATTTCGATAAGTAAACATCTGTAATGGTAATAATTCATATTCTCTATTCCCATTCCAAATAAATAAACAATCCCTAATGGGAAATGTGAGTGATTGTTGGTGTTTATTTGTTTAAATGAAAATTAAATTGGTGCGACCCATTAAAATTGGAAATAAGGGTGAAATTCTCATTCTCACACGGGATTTACAGAATAATTCTCCAATTCCTTAAATTAAATAATAATTAAAAATA